>JAECUM010023586.1:0-22012 GCA_016617855.1 Megalonaias nervosa
TTTACCAACCAACCTCTGCATAAAAAGACTCTCTAGAGCAATAAATCGGTGCAGCTTCCAGTTTAATTTTTTTCCCCAATCTGTCCGTATCTTCAGTAGAGCAATTATTCCAGACTTGATAAACATATTCTAAAATTTGATGTATGAGTAGTATATATATACGTTGACCAAAATGCACAACAAAGATATTTACATGTGTTCTGAATAATCATACAGATATGATCAGTTCATTTAGCATCAGTGGATAATGGTAGTCCAAAGTGTCTATGACTCAGACCAGGAAGCAATTAATGTCCGTGTTTGAAGTGTTAAATGAGAAAAGAATGTTGTTTGTCCATGCAGTAAAAATTTTTTCAAGATCATTGTTTATAATCCTTTGTACTTGTGACGGGTCTGTAGAAGAAGTCACAAACGAAGTAAGAAGTATCATCAACAGATAGTACCACTTGTGAGTTGAAGTCATCTGCTTTATCGCTGACATAAAAATAATAGTAAAGGCTCTAGCACAGAACTTTGGGGAACCCCAGTTACTTGATATTTCGATTATACTTAAGTTCTGTGAAAAATAGCTTCAGGTGTCAATAATAACAGTCCCTATACGCCTTTCCTACCTTTATATTATCATTTTATGCACAAATTAATAAAATAATTATTCCAACCTCAGAGAGATAAAATAAAAAGAGAAACAAAGAAACACACTATTTAGAGCCACAAGAAATACCCGTATGTGTGTGCGTGCATGCACGCATGCATGTATGTATGTATGTGCACTCAAGCTGGGGAGTTTTGTGAATACGGACTCGGATGTATTTTGCTCTGTTTCACTTTCTCCCTTTCTAGCATTTATTTTGTTCTTCATATGACAGAGAGAGAGAGAGAGAGATGCACACACGGACACGCTCCTTCAGACACATACAGAGTCAAGTTCAGATTTATGAATCTGTTAGTAATAACAACAATTAGTGGCAGATATTATGTGAATATTAAATTCAAATATCAAATTCTACACATATACCTTCACTGCAACAATATTGCACATAATGGCTGTCAAATAAAGTTAACAGTACAATATAGTATGCAATTCTAGAATAACAGCCACAAATAAACACTGAACTATACAAACATGCATAATAGATATTCACTTTTCAACAAGAAACCTTACACCACAACAAAATTGCACACAATGGCTGTCAAAGTTAATAGTACCATATAGGATGCAATCCTAGGATAGCAGCAGCAGATAAACACCGAACTTTAAAAACATGCATACTATAAGAACACGTATACATAAATGTTCACTTTTCAACAAGAAACCTTATGAAACAACAAAATTGCATACAATGGCTGTCAAAAGTTATCAGTACAATTTAGGATGCATTCCTAGAATAACAGCACACATTTATTCATAATTTCCATGCCTTTGTTTTCCTAGTATAGATCACATGACATAAAAAGCTGGATAGAAAAGAATGTTGAAACAGTGTTACAGCACGTGGTTAAATATGTGGCATTCAGAAAGTCTCATAAGAACAGGCAATTTTATTGGACATTCAAGAAAAGAAAACAATCACATACAAGTCTTAAACAAGTCCAATTATGGAACTGTACGTGTGATGCAAAGTTCAAACATTCTGATTTAATACTACATATATGGTCAAATTTTGTGATTCAGTTTACTGTAATATTGTATTAACAACTGTTACATAAATTTATGGTGCAACTGAACTTGTGTAAGAAAATTACATGAAAGCAATCGAGCTTTTTTCCACTGTTAGTCCAAAGAAGCTTAAGTTAGTAGACACATAATTGACTAAACTTGTGATTGGGACCGACGACAAAACAGCAGTGGTCAAAGCCATAATGACTGCATTTCTAGATTCGACTCATGTCTTATGCACCAGACACCTTCACAAAAACACTACGCGCAGACTTAAAGACAATTCTGTTGACAAAAGGACCGAAATCTTGTTTTGGATAAATTATTTGGATTTGGAGGAATTTTAGACACTGATGACACAATTTGCTTTGAAGAGACATGTGATAACTTGGAGACTTTCTGTCGGGAAGTTTCTTCAGACTTTATTGACTATTTTCAGTCATGACTGAGAAAACAGTTGCTGACCAAGGTGAACGGACCAACACGACTGGATTTGTCCAACGACGAATGGACCAACAACAATTGCAAGTCCATTAAGCCTCTGACAGAAAATGTATTTTATTTAAACGACTTGGTGGATGAACATTTCAAAGACTTGAGAGGTCCATTAATAGAGACTGGTGAATACCAACTCGCTGACAGTCACAGTCAAATTTCAAAGATGGAATGGATGGCACAAACTACCGAACAAAGTCAAAAACTGTACAAAAAATTCAGAAGTTCATTCTTACAGACAGTAATTACGTGACATCATCAGACAGACAGTCAGAAATCATGGTTCTGAGGACACATGGAAAGAAACCAGGACAAAGAAAACGTAAAATAAACGAATGAACAGTGACAAATAAAAAGATCAAGACAAACAAATAGCATAATTTTAGATATGGTATATTGCAACAAACGCTCCTCTTGTTGCATGGTAATTTCTGCAATCCCGTGTATAAACCTACATATACTATTAATTTGTTGAATCAGCTCACTATTTTTAAAATGGTTTTCGAAACCACATACGCCACAAATCAACTGTTTGATTGCTAATAAGTTGATATATTTTAAATGCCCATATTGTACATATTTTTTATCATGTTCAAATTTCATATTAATAAGATTTATATTATAATTTTATTATTGATTATGTGATGCATTGTATATAAACATGTATATACTTGAACAGGGTAGACCATTTTCTTCAACCCGCGGGCCACATGAACCAAAATTTTGAAGTTCGTAGGCCATGCATGTTGATGTACATTATAATTATAGAACTAATTTTGCATGAGCGCGGGCCACACAAAAGATTCCTGCGGGCCACATTTGGCCCATGGGACTGCAGTAGGACGACCCTGTACTTGAAAATTGTCCTTTGGAATATATGGTACGGAAACGTGTTAATTACTTAGTATATTTTAAGGAATGAATTATATATATATATATATATATATATATATATATATATATATATATATATATATATATATGTTTTGTTCATGAGGTTGTATGCTGAGGCCAAGTCTTATCAGTTTAATTGATATAACTTGGGATGTGTTTATTTCCGTGTGGGCATGTCAGACTTGCCTTATTTGTATAATAATTTTTAAACATGTGTTATATGCAACAAGTACATTTTGAAATATGTTCCAGAAATTGTCTTTGTGTATTAAACTCATTTCTGCAACTATCCAGTATCCCATACTCTTCCTCCAATAGCAGAATAGGTTTAAAAACGGTCAACGAAAGATGGAAATGATTTGACACGCCATTCTTGCATGTTCTTTGCATTTATACCATAATCGGCCATAATTTATGAGAGTTACACTTAAACTATACAGCTGTTTCACCTGCTGGTTTCTGCAAATCTCCCACATCTGGGAACTTCAGATAATAAGAAAAATGTAATTATTAATAACCACAATATAATAATCAACTTAATAAATCATTATTAGTATGTGTTTATTAATAATAGCTTAAGCATTAAACTCATGTATAAATTGTAATACATGCTGTTAATATTAAATTTTTTTACTTTCCAAACTGTCACCAAAATGTGCAGTTTCCAGCTTCTTGTTAATTTGATGTTGCATCACTTGCAGAAAAGAAAGAACATATTAATTTATTATATAACTAATATTAAATGTCACAGATATGAATTATACATACACAACCAATATACACTGTGCACCTAAGTTATGTGAACTTGATCCGATTTCGACATCACTGCTGCTTGAGTGCTTAGATCCAATATTGCCTTCACTAACTGATGTTATTAACACCATTCTCTCATTCGGGGAATTCCCATCATTTTTCAAAACTTCCATTATGAAGCCTCTGCTGAAGAAACCAACACTCAACCATAACGATTTAAAGAACTACCGCCCAGTTTCTAATGTCACATTCATGTCGAAAATCTTAGAAAAAGTTGTTCTATCCCAACTTGTACCTCATCTGAATTCAAACTGTCTTTGTAGCAATGTACAGTCTGCATATCGCCTTTGCCACAGTAATGAAACTACTCTTCTGAAGGTAGTTAATGACCTTCTCTCTGCTTTGGATAGCGGAAAGATTACAGTCCTCACCCTCCTTGACTTGTCTGCAGCATTTGACACAATAGACCATGATATATTACTTAACCGTCTCCAGCACGTATTTGGCATTCATGATACAGCCTTACTGTGGTTCAAGTCCTACTTAGTCAACAGGACACAAATTGTGTCTGCAAATGGAATACACTCCAGCCCATTTGATCTATGTTATGGTGTTCCACAGGGACCTGTTCTCTTCATTCTGTACACTCAGACGCTCTCAAGTGTCATAGATCATCATCCAGTGTCTCCCCAATTGTACGCTGATGACACCCAAATATACAAATCTAGCCACCCAACTGAAGTTGATGCTACCATCCAAGGTGTAGAGAAGTGCATTTCCGATGAGAAATCATGGATGACACGTAACAAGCTGCAGATGAATGATGATAAAACTGAAGCCATTGTGATTACAACACAAAGACTTTCTCATTCACATCCTTTACCTCAAACAATAAATATCAGCAACACCAACATTAAATTCACACAGTCAGTACGAAACCTAGGTGTTACTCTCGACATTACTCTCTCATTGCACCAACATGTCATGAACATATGCAAGGCTGCATATCTTGAGCTGAGACGCATCAGCTACATTCGCAATTCCCTTTCAGTTGATGCCACTAAAATACTTGTGTGTTCCTTAGTACTTTCTAGACTGGACTATTGTAACTCAATTCTGTCTGGTTCATCTCAATATCTACTCCAGGAACTTCAAGAAGTTAAAAACAGAGCTGCTCGGATCATCCTTAGAGTACCATGATCAGAGCACACATCCCCCTTGCTCTGTACCTTACACTGGCTATCCATTCGATCCAGAATCAAACACAAAATCTGTTCTCTGTGCTACATTTCACTGACGGGCTCCAGTCCAACATACCTATCCGACCTCACCCATGTGTACACACCAGCAAGATATTTACGATCCTCTTCTGACAATCATATTCTCATTATTCCCACTATGAAAATGAAGTCATATGGACAACGTTCATTTGCATACCAGGGCCCAGCAACATGGAATGAATTGCCCACTGAACTTAGACACAAAGACACAGTGATCTCATTCAAGAGCACTCTTAAAACTCTCCTATTTTGACTGCAAGAACAGACTTAAAAGACCTAGTAATGTTTCCTTATCTTAAATATTTTCAGCATGTTTTCAGTTTTCCAATTTCATGGTGTTTGTTTTTTGTAATCATATCATTATATGTGTTTGTTTAATGTTGTAAATCGTTTAGAGCTTCTAAAGATTAGGCACTATACAAGGTCCTCATTATTGTTATTATTATTATAAATGAAGTGCATTTCAGTGTTTTTATTGCGTTCTGGTGTTTTGGTGCATTTAGGTGTTTCTATGCACCCCGTAATTTTTTTTTTAACGAACCCCTGTGATGATAGCAATACACATTACTATCGGAAATTTCAAATCGACCATTGTATCCTGGTTCTTAAACCTTGAAATCCACAGGTTCTGTGTTATGGAATTCTGTCAATAGCAGTAGTGAGTCATTATAGATGTAGAGTGTGTGTGTGTGTGCGCACGTGCACGCGCTCTCAGAAGGGAAGCAGCTTGTGTTAGCTCAGACCTGTCCAATTATAGGTCTTATACCATTAACCCTAACTCATATCCTATAAATTGTTTCAAAAAGAAGACAAAAGATAAAAGTCTTTACAAATTTGTTATTTTACCATGATTTACCGATTTTTCCTAGATGCATAAAGAGTCAGAGGGAAAAACATGCTGCTGCTTTAATGAAGTTATAGCCTCTTTATATGGCTCACCATAAAGAAAAATGCTTGCAAGCATCGTCCTAGAAGTGACTTGTTAAACCTCCCTTGGAAACAAATCAAAATCCAGTAAAGGGTTCATTCTAGAATTTGAAAAAGATAGGAAATTTTGGAATATAGGAGATATTTTAAGAAGAAATAAAAGGGGGACTAACATTTGATACGTGCTATTTATGCTATCTCATTTTTTTTGTGTGCAGTTTGAGAATTTATCTAAAACTCCAAAATCACACAATCACACATCCAGGAAACAACACGCATTATTTTAATAGTCAATCAATATGTGGACAGATTTGAAGAACATAATCCAGGCTTTGTTACATAATAAACAACAATCTAGGCACTATTTTCTGAAAGTGTTGTTGCATCATGCCAAAAGTGTATGTATGTGTCTGCAAATTAACCTTCATCTTCTGTACTTTACAAAATTTTCTCATAAGTAATGCAATCCGTGAGCTGATATTTCATGACATTGTGATTTCCTTAGCCTTTTATATCCAGTTATGGTCAACAATGACAAGACAGATAATATCCTGCCTTAAAGTTATCCCACACATACATACCTGCCATAATGTGACATCTCCCAACAAGAGAATTTTGACCAGAACTTTATATGTTCCTAACATGTAGTCTGTATAAACAGTAAACAGTTATGCTGGTAGGCCATGTAAAACCATCATTGGGGCAGTTTATACAATAAACTATCGTAGAGGCATTTAAAAGGTAAGGTGGTCACACCTAAGCAACCATTTATTTCACTCAGAATAACTAGGGTGAAGTCATGTTAACTTTGAAGACTGCTGTGGAAGAGCCTGTTAGGCTAATTTGCATATGAAAAGTGGAAGAACCCAATTTGTCTGAAGTTATGTAAATCAGTTAAATTCATGTTGAAGAACAAAAGTTATTTCACACCAGCCAGCATTATTGAAAGTTATTAGCAAGTTCATGATAAGTGGAAATGTTTCTTTGAACTATGATTTCACTCCATATATAAAATGCAAAACATGATCATTTGTTAAACAGAATAGTTTACAAGTGTGATTAGTTTTATAAGGCAAAGTGCACCTGCAATATGGAACAGCTGAACCATATGTAAAGTGAGCAAAGCCCAGGAAAAAATGTTCAGAACAAGTCTCACTTTGCAAAGCATAGCAACAAGGGGGAGGAATTCAATTTTTTGGTCACACTGCAAACATCATTTTGGCATCAGTCATTCTGGAGTATATAACATCTGTCGACATAGCATCACCACCCAGTATATTTGAGAGTCCCTCAAAGCAATGCAAATGCAGAATATAATTTTCTGCGCAGACAAAAATACAGCAAGGTCTTTGGGGAGGATTGAACAACAGACCATCCAGTCTCAAATGAGTGCAAACATGAACACTAATGACACTTGCATAACCTTCAATCCCATTGCATTACCTCCAATCCCTTCAACTTAACTATTGCGAGCAGCATAGCATGCATATAATTGGGACAATATTCCTCTGTCCAGTGGATTTTAAAGACAGAAACTTGGTATCTTTTTATTTATTTAATGTTTAGTTGTGATTATGTGAGTGTTGACATATGTATGAGTAGTATTTGACAATGCTAAATCTACCAACTATTTTAGTTTGCAAGTGTATTGAGTGCTTCAGAGAAAATACATGTTATTTTCTTTTCTTTTGTATCATTAATTCCCAGTAATTTTCTATAAGCTTACATGAAAAGATACCTTTTTCTCAATAGGATGATTTCACTTTTTTGGGTCATGCACACTCCCCACCCACCCCTTGGGGCATGAAGACACTTTTTGAGTCACTGAAACCCCCCAACAACTTGTGCTCAACATGTCAAGTATATGCATGATTCTAATAGACTATTTACTGGTTAACCTACTTTTCTTGCCCCTCAGCTCTCCAGCCCCAAAATATTTGTTGAAAGTTTCTTTCCTAACCAAAAACGGAATTAAAATATAACTCCATCTCAGTCTTTAAAGGAAAACTTCGGGACCAGCCATTTAATTTTCTAAAAGGGGTGAGGGGTTTATACAAAAACAAATGTCCAGCCCCAAATAACTTTGAAAAAGATACAGATTATATCCATCATATTAGCATAAAAAATTTTTTTATCTGGAGATAAAATATATTGGTTGGAAAGAAAATTTGAACCCAGTTTCCTTCTCTGAAATTAAATGGTATGCCTCAAGTTTAGGGCTTATCAAGACTTTGCAGCCTTTGGTTGGTTGACATTTTGGTCTTGTTGTTTAGTAGGTTATATTGAACTTGCTGCTTACAGGCTAGTAAGGTATATGTATAAATCATAGCAATAAATTCTCGTTAGGCAGCAGCTAAAATTCAATTAAACTGTTCAACATCTTCTATACTTGTATTTGTTTAGAGTATGACTGTGATTATAACTGTTTATGTCTTGGCTGTTAACATTTTTAACAATATCTGCAAGGAACTTGTTCCCAGGAATCTATCACTCTTTTAAAAAAATCAACTCAATCTGCAATTATTTTGCTTTGTTTTATCTGAATAATGAACATTTTTTGCCTTAGTTGTTTTCTGTGACATGGTACACATTTTTGTTAGTAAATTCTGTCAGTGCTTTTAACATTTTTGCTTATAACATTTTTGAGGGTATGTATTAAAGTCTATTCTGTTTATTCTTTATTTCAGTGTTATTAGTGCTTATTCTTTTCACTGTGGTTTTTAATATTTGTTTTGGAGACTCGAGACAAATCTGGTGGTTTTTTACTGCACACTTTCAGTTGCAACAGTATCCATTTAACATTAAGGTGATTAGATGCACTGTGCATACCAGTGTTTGAAACACACCAAAGAATCCTACAGGATGCACATTACAAATTCAGTTCCCATACTAATATAGCGGAGTACTCCCTAGGCTACACTGCCCCGAGTCTCGCTATCTCGGGTTCTTTAGGATAGGTCTTGTATTTGGAGTGATACCCCGCTGAATCTGTCTGAGGACTGGCACTCCAGAGTGTGACAGATTTCTACCTCAGCGGGATACCGTCTTAATCCTGGCTTCTTGTGTGTCGCTGATTTGTCACAGTCGCTGACTGGGTCGCAGTCTTGGTCACAGACTTGTCGCAGTCTTGGTCGCAGGGTCACCGACTGGTCGCAGACTTCTCACAGTCTTGGTCACAGTCGCCAACTGGGTCTTCCTATGGTTGCCGACTGTTTGCAGACTTGTTGCAGTCTTGGTTGCGGTCACTGACTGGGTCGCAAGGTCACCGACTTGTCACAGTCTCAGTCGCAGTCGCCGACTGGGTCTTCCTCTGGTCACAGTAGCCGACTGGGTCGCAGGGTCGCCGACTGGTCTTCTTCTGGTCGCCGACTTGGTCGTAGGGCTGTCGCTGAGTCGTTGACTGTGTCACAGAGTCGTGTCGTTATCTGATTGAGATCAACAGAGAGACGACAGTGCGAAATGATGAAAGAAGAGTTATCCTCAGTCAAAAACGTGTATTACCGCAAGATCTCTGCGTTTCTTGGACGAGCCTTGTAGCACCGGGCTTTTGGTCAATGAAAGACCTTGTCCCTATTCTTTTCTGATTCCCTGGCCTGGCTCTCTCCTGTTCAACAAAATACGACCAAGTGTGCTTGCTCTGGTGGGGTGGTTATACTGCTACACTGCAGGGGGTGTCTTCACTCTATACCGCTTCCGAACACACCACCATAGCAGCCACAGTTGGCCTGTATATATACCCAGGCGGAATCACATGACCCAAAACTGAGACGTTAGATAGCACTACAAAGCCCACCAAACATTTAAAATCACAACATAAACTTTAACGAAACAAAATATTAAATAACAAAACGAAAATTGATGTCCATGGGGTTTTCTCATTACAGTAAATTTATGCAAACACCATGATATTAAAAATTCAGTACCTTTACATTTCTGAATGCTCATGATCAAACTTATATTTATCAGGATAGATGCATCCTGGATGACAGCTTCTTTGTATAGAAAAGGATATGAGCTGCAGCATTTTCTGGACTTAGCATGTGTTTTCAATTCTGCACCGAGAGTTAAGTGCTAATTTCAGTAAAGAGTGTTCCAAACTCAAGACTGTTAAAGGACTGAAATTCAATGAATTAACAATGTCTCTATTTTTTTCAGTTACAGCTAGGATAAGCTCTCAGAAGATTCTTGTTACTAAAATCTATCTTTCATTATCAACCAGTCCTGTCCAGCCAAACCCATATACATGTATACATGTACTTCATTTTATCGTTGCCCATTTCCAGACTGGTTCCCATTATTCCATACAATTAGTACCATGTGCCCTGCAAGCTCAAAGGACCAGTAACCTGGAAATGCTATTTGTCCAGTCCAAACTGGTCTTATACTTTATAGTACAAGACAAAATGTAGTCGATGTTAAATGGAACTGGATGTGAATATGAGCATATAGCATGATTTAGATAATGAAACATAGAACATTAAGAAAAACACAACATTGGATGTTCATATCACTGTAATTTATTCAGTTTATTTAATTCTTCTCAATTAGCAGCTGTTTACTGACAAGAACAATGATGCTTACTGTCCAGCTGACCGAGGTCCAAACTTAACTCGTCTATAGGCTGATCATCAGGATCTGTTGCTGCTATTGATGACCTGTCTGAATCGTAGTCAGAATAAGAATCCGGATTATTGAGCTATACTGTAAAAATAATACTAGATAATAATAATAATAATAATAATAATACCCGGGTAATTTATTATAGATTCGTAAAGTTTCACATTTCAAGGCAGTTTTTCTTTAGTTGCATAGATTTATCCAACGCGTTGGGTTTCTCTTAAGCCTTAAATGGTTTGAGGTTTTCCTCGATCTTGGGTGAGTTGAGAATGTTGAAAATGTCCAGCAGCATTTATCAGACGTTATTATGTATTTGCGAACACCAGCAATGAATTTGTGGTCAGTTCGTTGTATAAGTTCATTTTCGGCAATATCGTGCTGATACATAGATGTGGCGCATGTTTTTTTGCCGATGGTTGGCATAGCGTCCAAAATCCCGCTTTGCAGCACGTATCCATAATGAAAGAACTTGGTTTGTTAATACCGACCACTTGAGAGCTGCAGACAATTTTCCCGTCTCCATTGGCCTTCGGTAAAGATATCCATCGTTTCTGAGAACTTTGATATACATTTCATACAATTCCACTTCCTCCGTCGTAGTGGCAGGTATTCTTCCAAACTGCGTTACTTAAGTCTTCCTTGTTATGTTTTGACTATTTTCTATAATATTCAATATAACTCCCGTTTTCGTCTGAACCGATTACAAACTGTTTGCACTTAAAATCACAATGCGGATCTGCAGCGTGTAATACAAATAACTTTCACTGCAGGCAAAACGACGATTTCGATCCAAAACTGTCTTTCCCCACATTTAAATCATCCGATTCACTAACTGGCTTTGCCTCTCGTTGCGATAGTGCTTTGCTTTCGCATCATTTGAGCGTCTGGAACTTTCTGAAATTCGGCGAAGTTGTCGTTTTTGGGGTCCAAAAATTTCTTGTCGTTGATCCCACTGTTGTACGTTTTTTCCAAGCAGTCCACAAATCACGTGGAAGAGTGAACTTGGTGGATACGTACGTATTCATTAGCCAAGGTTCCAATATGATAACCCAGTCTACGGATAGGGTTATCGTATTGGAACCTTAGCTAGCGAAGATGGGATATGTATCATCATTTTGCTTTTGCACTTCGACCACAAATCGACAGATGTTGGTTGATATAGTCAGGAGACATTTCAGGAAGGACAGGAAGGAGCCAAAATAATATTGACTTTTTTCCTGACCTAGTTACGTGCTCTCTCTCTCTCTCTCTCTCTCTCTCTCTCTCTCACACACACACACACAGAGATTTGGTTACCAAACAAGTCAGCCGAAGCAGTGTTCACATGGAGTCTTTGTTTCAGACTGTCCAAAATCAAAGTCACTCTTTGAAACTTGGTACATTTCCATATAATCCTAGTTTCTTCTGACCCTTCCCACCCTATTTATATATTTTGACATTTATGTTGGGGTGTGGAGTCAGAGCCCATAGCCTTCGAAAAGTTGGAATTCAGGATTATCGCTTCCTAGCGGGCCTAGTAAACTTAAACGATCTTGCATCGAGTCATAATGCATGAAATCGATAGCAAAATGATTACTTCTCTCAGAAATTGCGACTATACCATTCATTATATATTTAATCTGCGGACATAGGAGACGAAACATCGTTGATAAACTTTGTCCTGGTGATCGCCGTTAGTGGCAGCAGATTCCAACTTTTTCCATAGGCAGTGGGCTCTGGACCCACCACCCAACATAGATGTCAAAATATCTGAAATGGGTTAGGAAGGGTAAGAGGAAACCTGGACGAATTTCGAAAGTATATTCAATAAATATATCCATGTTACTGTTGTCCTTTATAGCACGATACTCTGATGGGTTAGAGGGTCAAAATGAACATCCTTACCAATGTCTAATGCCACATTTTAGGGGTGGAACGATTCATCATCGTTAAATCGATACTTTTGCTGTACCGATACACACATAGATGCAAATGGTGGTAAATCGAGACAGAACAATACTTACCCGTATGCAAATTGTTTTAATCTTCAACTGTCGCCAAAGAAATTATAAGTCATTTGCCTTCTTTAAAATGAGAAATCATCTGAGACATCTATACAGGCACACGCACTCCTTTTCGTTCGTTTAAACGAAAACGACTTGACAAACGCTCACTCGCCATGTACAAAGTAACACCAAGGGACGTGGTTAGTACTATGCCCCAACACCCGCCTCCCGCAAATTCCTTGGTAATTATTTTATTGCAACAGCTTGTTTGGCATAAAGTTGTCCGAGTTTCCTCTGACCCTTGCCACCCCATTTTTCATATTTGGACATTTGTATTGGGGTGTAGGGTCAGAGCCAATTGCTTATAGAAAAGTTGGAATTCGCCGACGCCGTGCGGTGTCGGCATAGGGTAGCCGCTTACTAGCCGACCTAGCAAACTTAAACGCTCTTGCATCGTATAATTGCATGAAATGGATGGAAGATGATTTATTTTCTCAGAAATTACGAGTATAATATTAGGTAAGTCTTTGATCTGTTAATAGACGAGGCGAAACTACATCGTCGATGAAATTTTGACCTGAAACTCGCCACTTGCATTGCTTGTCACATGATTTAAATGGTTCTTAAGCTAAATTTGATTGGCGCATTGTGCCTTGGAACAAGCATCGAGGAAGTTTTACAAATACGTGTTTAAAATACTGGATTCCCAGAAAACACTTAATTGCTGATTCCCAGTGTGGTTCATCTTCAGATGACTATTTCGTTTGGCAAACTGACGATGACAATAATTTTGAAAGTTATGAAGTGTATTAGATTATTGGAGCTGGGAAAGTGTCAATCGAGATACCAATGGGTGATTTTGAGCCCGAAAATAGTGTTAAATACGAGTCCGGTGTACATGCTGGATTGATAAAAATAGACGACATGCTGGTCAATAACCGTTTCACCAAATGCAGAAAAGGCAGAATACCAAGCCAAATTAAAATGCAGACAGTTTAAAAGTAGAATGCAGTTTTCATTTCGTTTATCAAACAATTGAGCCCTGCGGGATCATCTGCTACGAAACTATATCTCCCGATCGGGGTGAAGATAAACTAAATAAGAATGAAAAACAAAATGAAATTAAGAAGTATAGATATCCAGTTGATCAAAATACATCTGTCTTATGGCTAAAGTGAGTCATACATCTGATTAGATGGAGTAGCCATATATGGCCTAAAATGTTGAATACAATTGATAATGATAATAATAATACGTTATTTAGAGAGGGTAACACAATTAGCTAAAGAGCTAATCTACCTTGAGGCCCTTGTACAATGGAATTTATTTATTTTAACTGCATCTCTAAAGCTACTGGATACATTGGGTTTGGAAAGAGGAAAATAAGAGTGGGTATTTCTAATCTCAACTGGAATGCTATTCCAGAGCAAAGATCCAGAGTATTGGAAACGTTTTTTAATAATTCCTTATTTGGTTTGGGAATTTTATACTGTTTGGTAGACATGGGTCGCATTGCCAGGTAGCCTATACTGGAATAGTGATTGTAAATATTCAGGAGCACTATTATTGGATATCCTTTACGTTAATTTGGCTCTTCTCAACGGATTCGATCTTTAATAGGTAATATTTTTAACTTACCAGCTAACTTTTCCTTGCTTTCTTTCCGGATTGATATTAGTCCAAATGCTCTTATTTGAAGATGTGCTAGCTTTGCTATGTTTTTATCATTTAAATTACCCCATACTGTATTACAGTAGTCTAAGTAGGGTTGTATGTGACTGTTATAAAATAGTTTTATGTGTCTTCAGCGAGAAAATCTCTTATCCTAGTGATAAGCCATAAACTTGAGTTAACTTTCTTACTGATATGTTTGATATGTTCAGTCCATGATGGGTTATTATCTACCAAAACACCTAGTAGTCTGTCATGACAGACGATTTGCAAATTTTTAACCTTCCATGTCGGTCATAGTTCATCATTATCAAGATTGATTCTTTTTAGCCGTGTTGAGATAAGTAATATTTTAGTTTTACCGGTATTTACCACCATGCCATTGCATGTGCACCAGATGTTCAGTTTGTTTAGGGCATCCTGTGAAGAAATTTCCAGTTTATGCTTTGTGTTTTGGATGTCTGACAATGTTGTGTCATCTGCATAGAGATCTGTAGATGAAATTGAGTCACTTAGTAAAAGTGGTGGGTCATTAATAAATAATATAAATAGTAATGGACCGGGAATTGAGCCTTGTTGTACTCCATATCTAATTGTTCTTGGTTGAGACAGAACGTTATTTATAAGTATGAAGTAAACCATTTAATTGTGCTGTGCTTTCATCACATTGGTAAATTTTCAGTTTCTTCAAAAGAAGTTTATGATCCACCATGTCAAAAGCTTTCCTGAAATCTACAGATACAGATCCTATTATCCTACCTTAATCACGTGCTTGAAGCCATTTATCAGTTAGAGAGATCAAGGCAGTCTCACATGAATGTTTCTGTCTAAAGTCTGATTGATTAGGGTTTAACAGCACGTTTTTTTGGTTAAATATGACATGAACGAGTCATGGACTTGTTTTTCAATCAATTTTGACAAGTTTGATATTGAGATTGGCCGATAGTTATCAGGATCATCCTTAGAACCAAATTTGCGAATAGGCATTACTTTTGCAGTTTTTCATATTCACTGACAACTAACCGGTAGTCAGTTTGAAAGTATTTTTGTTATCTTGTCATGAATAAGAATGGCATAATGTCTGTATGTAATCTACATAGTGGAAATGCAACCAGTGAATCACATCAAAGGCACCACCTACGACTGACAGACCTTCTAAAGGTGGAAGGATTATCAAGTTAATGTGCATCAATAATGTATTGTATCGTAGGCTCTGTATCGTGAATCATATCGATACGCAGCAAAGGTGTATCGTTTCAGCTCTACCACATTTACATAAAAATTATTGAAGATATCACATTATCTGTCATTGTTTACAATTTTGGTACTTACAGCGAGATTGATCTTATCTTGGCCAACCGAACATTTGTTAACAAAATATGGCTTAATAGTTGACCAAAAGTTGCTAGATTTAATGCTCTCTCTCTAAAAAGTAAACTCTCAGAGAATTATTCTTTAATTTGCTAAAGGTTATAAAATTTCCTAGTGTTTTGGACTCGTCTAAGCCGATGCCGTTGGGAAATTCCCTACCCAGTAAATGTTGAATAAATCCATAATCTGATATATTATGAAGAAGCACACCAAGATGACTGTCAGAATTTTTTATGTGTCCAAAATATTTCTCTTTGTCGCAAGTTTCAAATGCCTTTTGAATATCAAAGAAAGCAGCAAACACGCTTGATCCATATTCTAATGCGGAAAAAAATAGCTTCGATTATATTGAAGGATACTGTTATACTTGCTCAATCCCTTTTAAAACCCCAGTTCTTTTTTCTTATTAGGGAAATCATATATAGAACTATTACACCATCTAGTCAATCTATCGAATAAGCACTTTTCAAATAGCTTGTGTGAAACGTCAGTATCCTCAAGACAACTGTGATCAAGGCACTTACTAGTAACAGACTGACCATTTAATTTTTTTTTGGGGGGGATGAGATTTTTATTGTTTTAAATTGCCGACCCCAAAATAGCTTTAAGAAAATATTCTTTCTTTTCTTTGTAGTATTACGACTCCTTGGTCTTAAACCAAGTGATAGAAAAGAGCGAAAACCAACAAGTTTTGTAAAATTTAACAAATAACTCATTTCCTTAGAATACAGAGTGAAAATTTAAAAAGAACTTACAGTATTGCTAAATAAATCCCAGATAGTCCAAAAAGTTCTATCACCAATCCTAATGAATAAAGTTCTAATTAAATTCCCGTGGTGTTTGAATGAAGTTCCAGCGCTGAAGGCGACGATGTGCCAGTAGCCTTGAATGTACTAATGTACTAGTGCCCTGAAATATGGTGATGTGCTTAGTCTTCCAATTAATCGCAGTAATATAATCCAAGATGTTCTTGTCTAAATTCACTATAATTCCAAATTAATGTTTCTGTTCAAGAATATTATAGATGAGCACTTTTTATCTCCCGTGAATAATAATTTGAATAAATAATTTCATCCAAATCAAATTCTGAACACAGCAATGCAGATGATTCTGCTACAAGATGTTAAACAAGAATCAATAATTTTTCAAGTAAACAAGATTATATAAAAAAACGAAGGCACAAATGAAGAGCCAGGATGTAGGACAATAGTTAATTTCTAGAAAAATCTAAGTTGTAAACCAGACATGTTACTAAAAATTTTATAATGAACGTGGTAAACATAAAATATCACGGGCTATTTCATGGAGAATACCAATGTCCTAGACTCGGACCAAAATAAACATATTTACCTCGATTGATAATGATCCTAATATTTAACCCGTAGTTATAGGGGCATATTAACTATGTATTATTTGCTTACCAAAATAAAATTTACTGGTCAGGTACAACTTGAATTTAATTTTGGACAAGGGCAAGTCCAAAATATAATTTTACTTAACATCTAATCAGGGAGACTAAAAAACATAACAAACAATACAACTTAAATATACATAACAGTAGAAATTGTGGGATGGGGACTAATTATATCCATTATATTTTTTTTTTATAAATATTCTTGATGTAAAAGAAATAACAATATTCAGTTCGAAAGAACCCCAAAGGTCCCGCCCCCTCCCTCCACCCCTTCAAAATTATTTGGTCGATCTCAGTGTGTGAGAATTATTGACATAATTTCTATGTCAGTGCAGCAGAGGGGTTTTTCTAATAGCGAATTGAGAAAAGCTGTCATTGATACAAGAAATGTAACAAGTACAAGAGAGTATATATTCAGAGAAAAGCGTGTATCGAGTCAATCAAGCAAGTGACCCCGTGTGGCCGAGTGGTTTAAGTCACGTGCCTGTACATACCACTCGCGCATCTTGCACACGTCTGTCTGAGTTCGAGTCTCGGCCCGACTATCGTGGGTATGTGAGAAAGCTTGTCAGTAGCTTCCAGTGGGTCTGCGTTTTCCTCTACCAAATATACCGTCATGTATGTGCTGAAAGCTAGTATCGAGTACTTTTAGCGCATATCGAATTCAGAAAAGTGAGTATATTGCTTTTAAAAAAAGAAGTTCAGAAGCAACCAGTTCCATCTTCACAATCACATCGCAGTAGGCTAGTGCTTGAATTTGATACATTTACAAGAAATAGCCAGTGGCTGGGCTACATATTTGTACCGGTAAAATGCTCAGAATTTATTACAAGCATGACATAATTAGCTGCAAGTGGCTCTGGTTTATATACAGGAGACAGTGATTTCTGTAATATCCACCTGCGAGTGGGCGTTACTTAATATCCCATGTAGTGGTAATATTGTTCATGCTTAGACAGGCATACCCACTTGTGCTGTGTGTGTGTGTGTGTGTGTGTGTGTGTGTGTGTGTGTGTGTGTGCGTGCGTTGCTTAACATCATTTTCTTTCTAAAGGTGCTGTAAAGTAACTGGGAGAGGCACATCTTACAAGTTACGGTTCTAGTCTTCTGTATGGGCGTCACAATAAATAGAAGTATGTGGGTCTTTCGATACAGTGTTTAAAATTTTATGGAGGGCTTAATACAAATTTAATTTCGAGGGAAAAAAGATGCTTAGTTTCTAACTTCTGCGGTTTTCCACGAATATTACCAAACAAAATGTGTTATTCGTTAATGTTATTTTTATATATAAAAAATGCCTTTTTGACGGATATAGATCTTGCCCCTTCATACGACAAGAGGTTTCCAATCCCAGTTATGTTCAATATTTCCTATGATTAAGTGGGTAAGGTACTGTGCTGTATAGTTTTGTTCTTACGGTTCAGCTGGATAGCTCGTAGGTTTACACACTCACAGGCGAGTGCACATGTGCACAGTTTTGTTCGTTTCAGCCTATATTATCTATTTTTAGCAGATTCCTTCGCTTGCCTACAGCTGAATCAGAGGTCAAATTCAGTGGGAGAGGTCAAGCCTACCATATATGGGGGTGTAATAAAATCTACTAGTGGTTTCACTATGGAGGCTACTGACTAGTTGTACCTTAAACAGTGTGTAAGCGGATCTCATTTCTGTCTTGGAAAGGAATTCATCTGTGTTAAAGGTATGAACATGAACAGTTTATCAGTTATAACGTAGGCCGCTATGGATGAATGATTTTTGTCTGCTTGGAAAAAAAAATTATAGTGCTGCACAGTCAAGTTTGTTTTCATACTGACTTGAGTTTATGATATGTAGATTGTTTAATGATGTAACCTAAAATAATTTTTACAGGACCAGAAGAGTAGAAGTGTGGGTTATTGTTTTGACTTTTGAAGATTACACAGACATGTATAGGTATAACCTACATGTGAGATGACAAATAACATGATAGCGGTATTGTGTGTGTGTGTGTGTGTGTGTGTGTGTGTGTGTTGGGATGGGAAACATTCATTTCACTGCACACCCACCAACAATTTTAAGTCCCTTTCTGTATTCCAATGGCCCGTTGGAAAGCTTTCCTAGCAAAAGGGGGTGGGAGGCATATGTCAAAGGTAGAAGTACAAGTTCATGCAGAGTAAGGAGGAGGTTTGTAAGGGAGGGGGTACTTAAAATATTATACATATGCCATACTGCTATACTGCAATTCTAATTATGGGGCTGCGATTTTCTTATTCCATATTTCCAAGTATTGGAGGCGTTGGGTTGATTCATCGGGATTCATTCCTGAAGGTTTATAATATTTCTACTACTCGGGGAATGTTTGGGTCAGAATTTTGTCACGAGTCATTACATACTTTTCTCTTTTGTTTTACCTTTCACTCATCTCTTGCTTCTATATGCCACTAGTTACTTAACCCATATCATCAATTGATCTTTTAGTATCATATTGGTTGTTTCCCTTTTTGTCAAGGAGTTACTTTCCCATTGTAGGTCTTTAGATAATATAGCATTTGCAAAAACAAAACCTCTTATTCATTTGTAGCTGACAGTACTTATGATAAAAAAAAATAAAAATACTACATACCATTTTTGTAAGTCTTTGATATGACTCGGGCAGGCATCGAATCCGCAACCTCCCACATCCAAGACAGACGCTCTAACCACTAGGCCACCAGAGCAGCATGGGAAAGACTGGCCAAGATCTTGAAGTCAAACTTAGAAATAAAACAAAATAATTTCATAACTGCATAAATTTTAGCATATATAGCACTAAGTCTGTAGTATTCATGCCCTTCAGGTAGTGATCCACAGTGATGAATCTTCATATTACATGATGAGTCAAAGAGCTGGGGGAAGAAAAGATCTGTTTAGACCACTTAGAAAACTCCAAAACTCAAACAACTACCGAGACTTTCAAACAGTGTAGGTGAAAAATACTTGTACAGTTTTTCGAAATAATTTCTTTTTACATTCCAGTTTAATGACCATCAAAAAATCTAATTTTAAATGAACTTATATACATACATTGACACGTCATGATGTTGCTTTCTATACATTGAAGAGTTTTGAAGGTCAGAAGTCACTTGGAGTAAAAAGACTATACTGAAGGAATATCGATGGTTAAATTTATAAATAATATAGAGTTTAGTTATAATATATAAAAGTTTGTGTACATAATTTTTTTCGTAAATAATTTTTTTTGTGATAAATTTGAATTAACTTATGCATTAGAATAATGTAGTTCTACCCCAAATGACCCCAGACTTGTATGCAGACAAATATCGTTGACCATGTATTTTTCCTAAACCCTTGGACGTGTAATTACATCACTAAAATTGCATGAACTTCTACAGAACTAGGTGTCAGTTATATTAATTTGCATACACCTATCCATGCACACTATATAGATATAAGGCTTAAGCCTTTGTCAGGCTTGAATTTGAAGGTGCTACAAAGGGTGGCACTCACTTAACGTCAGCTGTCTGTCACTTCACTGTTGTGCCAGGGGGAAATAAATGATTTTAGGACTAGATTGTGACATGCTAAAGTGTAGCTTTAGGAGGTTTGTACTTTATACAGAAGGATCAAAGAGCAACATTTATTCTCTTTTGGTATATTTTGGTAGGGAATGAAGCATAACTTAAATACTGTACCACATTTGTATTAAAACTATGTTATGGAAAATTAGCAAACTTTAATTGTTCAAAGAGGAGATTATGTAATGCTGCTCTTCTGGACATGCATGTATGCATATGTGTGTATTAGTAATGTCATGCATTTCCTGAAACTCCTATTCCAATAAGATAGATAATTCCTGTTCCAGTAAGACAGGGAATTCCAGTTCCAGTAAGAAAGGGAATACCAATACCAATAAGATAGGTAATTCCAATTCAAATAAGATTTGGAATTCCTGTTCAAATAATGTATGGAATTCCTATTCCAATAAGATAGAGAATTCCTATTCCAATTAGATATGGAATTCCTATTCCAATAAGATAGTACAATTCCTATTCCAGTTAGATATGGAATTCCTATTCCACTAAGATAGTACAGTTCCTATTCCAGTAAGATAGGGAATTCCAATCCCAATAAGATTGGGAATTCCCATTCCATTCAGATAGGGATTTACTATTCCTAGAAGATAGAGGATTCCTATTCCAATAAGATAGTAAAGTTTCCTATTTAAATAAGATAGGAGTAGTGGTGAGGTGGGGTGACAGTTCAGATGAAATTTAAATAACTCCTAGTCTTTTAGTCTTAAATTCTTGAGAATTAATATTTGTGATAGTCAGCTTATGTACTTGTATTAATTCATATAAGAGAAATCCCCATTCTACAACATTTTATGTAAACTTACTGGGTTTGAAAAGGCAAATTTACTTGTGCAGCAGCGGATCCAAAAATATCCCCACCTCTGATCCATCCCTATTTGTGCACCAGACATTAGCCGTTATGACCATTTTCATTCTTTGGGGTGCTTAAATGTTGATTAAGGTCAAAATGGAGAAGCCCAGGGGCATGCTGTATGTGTTTTTCAAAAAGATAATTCAAGTTGGCTGTGATTGCTTCATTATAACATTTGTACTGTAATGGTATGACTGGTCTTTGGGGAGGTAATTGCTGTACTGGGATGTTGGGCTTTTAGAGACCAACCATTTAATTTTCTCTTGTGGAGGCGTGGGAGGGCTGTTTTGTTTTTATTTTCATCTGGTTTTCTTACAGCTTGAATAAATATTCTTGCTTTGAGGCATAGTTGGTCTAGTGTCAGAATAATGTGACAGGGTGGGACATGATGCTCCGTGTCTGTGGCCAATTGGGCACCCGCAGGATTTTTTGCAGGGGGGGGTCAGGATTTTCGGGGGGGGGCAGTCAGTCATGGCTGGGAGAGTTAGTGTAAGAAGCAGTCTGAAACTAAAGCTAATATTTATTA
>JAECUM010023587.1:0-34057 GCA_016617855.1 Megalonaias nervosa
TGATTGCTACGAAAACGTGCTAAGCATGTGGGAAAAAAAATCAGTCTCAATCATGCAATACAATTTTTTTTTTTTTTTTTTTTAATGTTGCCGCCGCAATAAGAAACGGGCATTTTGTTTGGTTCTCCAAAGCTGTGCTTTAGCGGTGACTTCAATAACACATGCACCCTTCATCAAAGAAAGCCGACTATAATCTTCAATAAAAACAAAGAACTTTTCTTCAAAGGAAGTCAGTACCGAACTTAAATAAAAGCAATGGAATCTGATGGATTGTTTCATTTTTCAATGTGACTGGAACACTTTTACTGCGCTGTGAAAGTTTCCTTTTTACAAGAAAATAGTTTATGCTTACGAACGCTACCGATGGCGGCTTAAAATGCAAACTTTTACAAACTTGGGACGTACTGAAAAAGTAAATGTGCTTCATCATTCATTACGTGATTGTGCTATTTTTTTCCCCACTGAATTCAGACCTATATGACCTGTGACAGAATTATTGAATATTTTAAATGTGTGTGTGTGCATATTTTCGATGGAATTGCGTGTATTGTGGATTCAATGTACGTGACGAGATTCGCGGGTGAGTACATGGTGTCGATACTTTATTCATGCTATACATTAGAATTGTATATATAAACAGTATACATGTATATGTACCAATGCGTGGTTCTCTGAATAAAATATTATATATGCCTTCTCTGTTTTCACTACAGGTGTATTTCTCATTTAATATGCATCGACTTAGATGATAACTATGCCAATGAAGCACGTAGTTTTGCGTCCGCATTTATTACCCCCCCCCCGCAAATTTTTTTGGGGTACATGCATAATTTTTTTCAGCTAACTGACCCGGTTGCTTATAACACGGTTTGGTCTATAACACGGTTGGGTTCTATGGCTCCCAACTACCGTGTTATAGTGGGGTCACTATGTATGTATGTACATGTGTGTGTGTATTTGTGTGTGTATGTGTGCACATGCATACATATATGTTTCCATGTATGCATACGTGCATTCATGTATGTATAGTATTCATGAAAATTAACGTTGTGGCCATATATTGGCAAAATTTAATATAAAAATTTTCAAGGGAGATAAAACAAGCTGTGGCAAAAACAACATTGATATACCTAATTATTAAATATATTTAATAATTTGTCATTTTACATTCTGGATTTGCTGCTTTAGTGTTAATTTTATCTTTCCATGATTAACTGGTTCTTCTCAACTAATTATTTTTAAACAAATTATTTCAGAAAAAGACACTATTGAATTTCACCCAGCATAAGTATTTAATCCACTCTACTATTTTTAAACATTAATTAAAAGAACCAGAATGTGTATGGCAGCTCCAATATGTATGTATGTATGTATGTGTGTGTGCAGTAGGGTTTAACAGTACATTTGCACAATACTGGTTATCTGGTACCAATTAAACAGTAAGTTATAAAAATGTAAAGATAAAGAATTGCAAAACACAAAATCTTTAAAAAGATAAACCCATCTAAATGAACTAGGGCTGAAACAGTTGGTAATTCCTTAAAAAGTTACCTTCATAAATTAACTTAACCATAAAAGTTTAATCCCAGTCTAACATCCTGCATAGAAAGTAAAGTCAAGAATTACAGCACAATCAAAGCTACCAATTTCTAAAATCTAGTGAAACTTACAGGTTACATTTGCTGAAACAAAGATGTTTAATGCTTGTATTTGCAGGAGTTCTATGAATACATTCCACTTGTAACTATTCGGTCATATTTTCCAGCATTTCATGCAATAACAGTTAGGAATCAAGCCGAATGTCAGGATAAATCCAATGCAAGATGTAAAAAGTGAGCATTGCCAATGTTAAAATGACAGACACAAGACCATTAGACACCTGCACTGTCAAAGAAAAAAAGTGGGTTTGTTTGTGAATGTGTGTATATGTGTATGTGTCTGGACAAAGTAAGTGAAGATGGTGTTAAAATTATTCTCTATCATATCTTAGAATAGTTATCATGGTACATGCATAGCAGAGGTATCACAATGTTTGAATTCATGTTCAAAGTTTGCTTTTGAAGAAAAGGCAGGGAATGAGACATTCACATTTTCAATTTGCACATAAATTTGTTCAACTTACTAAATATGTTTTTAATTATGGCCAAGGAAAAACAAACAAATACATGTAGTACAACAGGTAAAAGATAGAAGGTGAATTTATCAGGACTATGTAAGAAGTCTATAAAATAAAATATATACCATACATACTTGTTTATAAGTCAAGTCAAAATGCAAACAATAAAGATCCAGGTCTGCTGTAGCGTTATGTGACTACAGATCTGGGTATGTGCAGTGTGCAGTTGGACTGTTCTTATAATGTGAGTATATATAGCAGTAACATAATAAAATCCTTAAAATATACTGTGAACATTTGTTATATATATACATCATTTTCTAATCAATTTCCAAGATATTCTTCAGCTGTACATTATTATAAAGGTTCAAACTGAGTTCAATACTAGAAGATGTCTGTCTCACAAGGTTAAAGTTGATACACTCAACAAGAATTTGTCCTTCTGTCATTAGCAAGGCGTGCATTCTGGTCAAGAATTACCCTTCAGGAGGTATGCACCAAAACCTGTCAACATGAGTACATACAGCATGTTCTGTATAACCCTGGGACAGAAGACATCTTGTCCTACATATTAAATTATATGATCAAAGATTTACATATTAATAAACAGTTAATACTTCCCCCAGTAAAATTGTACTTATCAAAATTACCTGGTCCTTATTGATACTAAGCATCGTATATTTACCTACAGGTACTAGAGCGCCTCCAATTCAAATTTGTTACTTCACTTTAAGACTATGAAGCAGTCATAGCTAGTCCAAAGCACAAGGTACAATGAGGAATCAAGGATTATGTCACACAGTAACGTGACTGGTAATTTTCTGTATGCATAAGTAGAAAGCAGAAACACAGAGAAACAGCTTTGACCACAGAAATCATTACTTGAATATCTTGTAACTAACACAAAATGTGGTGCTTCAGTGATCAGGGTTATTATACAGAACTTTTTTTTAACAAAATAAATTGTGTGGATAACATTTTTGGACATTACCACCAGTATTGAATACTTACTGTGTATTAGCCCACTGGTCTAATGGGGGGGGGGGGCATGGTGAGATCACTTCTTTTCAAGCATGATTATTCTTATTGTGTCATGTTATATTCCCAAAATAAACATGGGCCAGATTTGCTCATGATACATTTGCACAAAACAATTATTTTAAAACTTTTAATTATCGATATAAAATCTTTATTACTCAATATGGAATACAATCAAGAAAATAATTACAAATTTAACCAAATAATTGACTATATAGCTTATTTAGTTGACTTACTGCTTCTTACATTACTTTCCTTATCTACAGTATGTGGTTACTGTACTAACACACTTAGTTTCATACATTATGTGCTTACTGAACTAAAATATTTAAATCTACAGCATGTGCTTTCTGAGCTAACATACCAGTACTGAATTTCATACATTATGTGCTAACTGTACTAACATACTCAAATCTACAGCATGTGCTTACTGTACTAACATACTTAAATCAACAGCATGTGCTTACTGTACTAACCTAATTAATTTCATACACAATGTGCTTACTGTACTATCATAAATCAACAGCATGTGCTTACTGTACTAACCTACTTAATTTCATACATTATGTGATTACTGTACTGACATACTTAAATCTACAGCATGTATTTTACTGTACTAACATGCTTAATTTTATACATTATGTGCGTACTGTACTAAAATACATAAATCTACAACATGTGCTTACTGTACTAACATAATTTCATATATTATGTGCTTACTGCACTAACATACTTAAGTTCATACATTATGTGCTTACTGTACTAACATGCTTAATTACATTATGTGCTTACTGTATGAACATACTTAAATCTACAGCATGTGCTTACTGTACTAACATACTTAATTTCATACATTATGTGCTTATTGTACTGACATACTTAAATCTACAGCATGTGCTTACTGTACTAACATACACAATTTCATACATATTTGTATATTTTACAGAGTAGCTTTCTCAGTCTGACTTCCAGTAAACCAAAGATGTCAGTATTCAGGCATAATTTCTCAAAACAGGTTTCCATGGACTTGTTATAGTGTACAAAAAAAGGAAGTAAATAAACAGTGCCTGGACTAATGATATTTCACTACAGTATGTATTCTGAAATGAACTGTAAGATGTTTAATTTTCTTGAATGGGGTGAAATCATACAGTTAAATCATTGCAAAGGAGCAAAGTCATTTAGTGCAATTTAAGCTTATTCAAGATACAATATATTTTTTAGTCCAGAATTAAACCAAAAGTTCAAAAATTTCTCAACACTCAACTCTGTTAATTTCTGTAAAAATTTGAAGACTTTTGCTGCCTTAGTTATAAGTAGAAATCAATAAGGTAACACCTGGACAAATTTTGACATAAACAAAAGCAATAATTGGGCTTGAGATTGTTCACATGGCAGACAGCTGTCTAACAGTCAAATGCAATGGAAACTGGTAAAGGATGACTAAAAATTTCTTTAAATTCTGTGGATTGGTTATGGAAACAGCTATTTGGAAATTTCACACTTATTTTACAAAGACAAGCATTACAAAACTTGAAAGACCTTTATGCCAGGATGTTCTTTGTCAAATCTGGTTGAAATTGGTCTGGTGATGTTGACAGGTTCAAAATAGCAATTACTGACTACCAGACAGACAGTGCAAGATGGATAAAGAATCATTTCATAAGCCCTACCAGATAGACAGAGTAAGATGGATAAAGGGTCACACCATAAGCTTACCTGGCATTTGATGAGTGTTATTTTTAGTGATGACAGCCATATTTAGGGGTAGATTAGCATTATTTGCAACAAAATATGGAAGGACTTCAGGCCTTCTGTTTCCTGTCAAATTTGGTATAATTTTGTTAAGTGTTGTTTTGAGGCTAAGTTGTTTAAAGTTTTTTATTTTTATTTTTAGTAATAGCAGCCCACTTTGATAGTGGGTCAACATGATTTGTAGTATTTGATATTGGATCAGCATCATTTGTATAAATCTATAACTGATTAGCATCATTTGCATAAATTTGAAAGGTCTTCATATCAGAATGCTCTCTGCCAAGCAATGCTGGTTAAACTGGTTTAGTATTTTTTTCAGATGAAGCTGGAAATAGCAAATACTGATGAACAGATTGTGCATGATGGAAAACACATGATGTATGCCACCTATGCATGATGGATAACATATGATGTATGCCACCTATGCATGATGGATAACACATGATGTATGCCACCTATGCATGATGGATAACACATGATGTATGCCATTTATGCATGATGGATAACATGATGTATGCCACCTATGCATGATGGATAACATATGATGTATGCCACCCATGCATGATGGATAACATATGATGTATGCCACCTATATATGATGGATGCAGGACTATATACCATAAGCTCACTTGGTGTCATGACCAGGTGAATTTAAAACTTATTTGGGAAGAATAATTATATTTTTCCTGTATTAACTTGAACTTCTGGTATTTTTTTAGCACTTTTTAATTTTTAAATATTTGCACATCTGCTCCATTCACTGAGAAATTAATTATGTCAATTGCCAATTATAGGGTTTAAGCAACAGAAAATATAAATCTACTTTAAAAATGACTGCTAGTCAGTCTCTCTCTCTTAATATTCTTTTTAAATTAGAAAATAATTAGGAGTAATCTAAATGAGTAATATTTATGTTGTTCTTCTTAGTTTCCTGGCTGTTATGTTGGAAAATAGGTGAGATATAAAAAATAATGTGAGTAAAAGCTTTCATATATAAATTCTCTTTCCATTTTGCACACACACATTCATGCACATTTTTCATTACTTCATAGAAGAGTTATGGAAACAATAATTTAGTCATGTACCTCAGCTCTTCATTAAATAAAGTAGATCATGTATTTTATGTTATAATATGTGTTAAAATATTAATCTGATCTTAATTGAGATCATGTACTAAAGCAGTACAAATAATATGTGACTAAATTTAAGACACTTGGAACTGCTGTTTGTTCATATAATATTTCAGCGTGTCTTGCTTTGATATTTTGTAACTCCTCTTTTGAAGGGTCTTTTCAGTTTCTTGACAAGCATAGAATATTCATATGGAAAAAGTTAATTTTTAAAATTTAAGTAATTAATTTAAAATTAATATAATAATGTAAAATTAATAGTATTGCCTCAGCAATCAATGTCATTCAAAATCAGATTATAATATTCAGCAAAGTCTGGACCAATCATAACACAAATTACATGGAACTGCAATTTGTTCACGCAAATTGTAGGTGCGGTTATGCATGCTGTACTTTGATATTTTGTTACTCCCCTTTTTCAAAACCCTTTCACTTGTTCTGATAAGTATAGAACACTTATAAACACAATATCTGAGGAACTTGTAACTTTAAGTTATGACAGATGCCAACATTGCTAAATATTAATCTGATTTTGAATGACATTTTTGACTAAGTGGTGCTTAAGAACTTTGGAAAGCAAAATAATTATGAAATTAGAACCAATTTGAACGATATAATTCTTGAATAACAGAAATGTGTGTAAATGAAAACAATGGAAACAAAAAGAAATATTTTAAGTGTTAAAATTTCTTGAGATTTTACCAAAGTAAAAGTTCCAAGTGTTAGTATATATTCATGCTTAAAAGTTTTGTATTCTCCAGACCTAGTGTTATCTTGATCATAAAGGTAAGAAATAACAAGAAATAAATAAGAGAAATGAAAATCTTCCTTACTTTGGAATCTCTCAATTTCCTCTTGAGAGCAAGAGTGACTTGCAATACATGGAGATCCAATTTCAGATCGACATCTGATATATGGGGCCAGTTTCATTATATATGTGTTGGTTAAGAGCTCTCTTAGGTGGCCTTCTGTCAGGTCTGTGACCTTCAAGGTTCTCTCCCTATTTGTTGATTCAGCATCTGCAACGAGTAGGTTCAATATGTGGATGGGTGAAACATTTTTGGAACTCAATCATCAATAAATAAAACAGACTGTCAATAAATAAAACAGACTGATTTAGTAGGTACAAGCTTCACACCTTCTCAGTGTCGTGGGTCATTTGTGATAAAAAATATTAAAATGAATTGTGTTCATTTAAATTATTTTCATAAGAAAATGTGCAAGACAAAACAGGAACTTGCAGCCTAACAACATTTTGCCTCTTAAGTCCCTTCTAACGAACAAGTTTTTGTACCAAACATTATTTTATCCTAAACAGCTTTCATATGATTGGTAATGGGTAGATTTATAATACTGTAGGTATGGGTAAGTTACACTGACCAGCTGTGTCTCCTTCATCATTAACAATGGGATCATGAATATATGTCTGTCTATAGTATCATTTGCGGAACATCACTTTGTGCAGAAAACCTTGTGCAAGCAAGTTGGGTTTCAGAAAAAGGTCAAGCAGTACCAGATCCAGAAATATTGTTTGGGGGTTGTAAACAAAGTGGCAAGGAGGTCTGTGGGGTGGAACTCCTGGTGGGGATACAGGGGGCAAACTCTTTGGAAGCTCTTGCATTTTCTTCATTTTCAGTTTTAACCATCTGACTGTTAGGAATATGTACTTTAGGAAACATTTTGGTATTTCACATTCATGTAGAGTTTTACTGAATTTCACTCACTGTGGAAACTGCTTGTGGAAGTAACTCAGTGAAATAACCTGAAAAAATGTTTGTCATGCAAATACTTTACCAACTGTTTCTCATTTTAATGAGCATAAAATATATGCAGGTTGATGATTGCATTGTAATGCATCACAGTGGATGGATTTTCATCAGATAAGTGGCAAGCAGGTGCATGAACCTTATTTAATACAGTTTAGAGCAACCCTTTGAAGCATGGAGCTCTTTACTGTGTAAAACATCAAATTAGATGTGAAGAGAGATTTCATCATCAAATAAGGTATTTCAACAAGGTAATTACAGTGCTCGTAAACAATTCTCCTGTCAACAAGAGTATATCTGCATTGGCCAAAAAGAAAGAAACTGGTATGCAGCAAAAATAAAAATGTCATTCAGCATAAAAAGTACAACACAGTGACCTACTATTGATATGGCCAAGTTATTCTCCCCAAGATGCATCCACATACACATTTTAATGAATTTATGTAAACTAAGGTCCAAGATATTGAATTTAAAGAACAGATATAACTAAAAACACAATAATCACTAAAGCGTGAAACAGGGGTCAGGTTGACCTAGTTTTTATCTTTTTGAGGTAATATTCTTAAGATGCATTCACATGCCTATTTTCTTAAGTGTATGTTAAATAATGTTTGCAATATTGAGAGAACAATGAGTGGAATGCACCCCCCCCCCCAAAAAAACAAAAGTCACACAAGTGTGAAAATGAAGTTACTTTCAATGAAATGCATCTATCTACATACCAATTTTCATGATTGTATGTGAAATAGGGTCCAAAATATTAAAGTCATGACAAATGGATGACTGAAAATACAAAAGTCAAGAAAGCATGAAAACTGGATCAAATTTACCTAGTTTTTGTATGTCTGAGCTACATTTGCTGAGGTGCATAAAGCATACACTGTTCTGGAAGTGAAATTTTATACAATTTGATAGAATTATCCATTATTAATGATTCACATCAAAGTCAAGTGAAATATGTATACATAGCTGATCTTGTAAACAGAATTCATTCATGTTTCATATCAGTCTTAGGAATCATTTATAGTTGTATTCAGATATAGTTTGAGAGGAATTAAGTTATTCATTGGAATTACAAATTGCTCATTGACATCGTGGACTAAATCACTACTTTTGGATTATTGAGAACTCATTCAAAAACATTCTAGATTATATCATTGTGGCACATCAAAATTATTAGTACATCTGTACATTCAAGACTATTGGAATTAATTTGGAACATTCTATACTTTTGGACTTGCGATAGGACATTTAGGATTATTTGGAATTTAATTCACAATATGTAAGTGTCTTGAATTTTCACTTTCTATTCCAGGAAAATAGATTTATTTGTTGATTTTTCCTTTTTGCTTTCTTTTTAAGACCTAAAGTCAAAACAGTACCTATACATAAACTTTCATGAATATAGGTTAAATAGTGTCAAAGATCACTCAAGCATAATAATTTGATCACAATGACCCAGTTTTTGCATAGCTGAGTTACTATCCATGAAATGTCCCCATATTTTGATAAGTGTAGGTGAAACAGGGTCCAAGATATTGTGTAAATAAGAAACAACTGAATGAACACACACACACACACACACACACAGAGGATGAACATGTGAATGAAATAGCAAAATGTTATATCCCATCTCAACTTCATTGATGAGGAGATAAAAAGAAATTATAATTTCAAGGCAAGAGGGCTACATAAGATCATATATCTCCTGCAAATTCATCAGCCAAATTTGCTATGGTATTTAGGGTAGTTAATATTTTTCATAATTGAAATGGAAAAGTGAGATCATCTCAGGCAATTTGTTAATTCAAATATCTCAAACAAAAAGTCTACCAATTTATATCTGCTTCAACAATTTTCTTGCCCTTTTGTTCTTACAGAGCATTTATAAAAACTTCAAAAAAAGGAAGAATAAACAATCAGAGACCATAATTTGGCATGCAGAGAAAGGCAAGTTTATATTAGTATTATATAGGATGTCAGTGTGGAGACCACTGGTTTCAATACTACATGTAATAGGGATTCAGGAAAATAATTTTCAAAAATGTACAGGATATAGTAAAGTTGTTTTGATTAGGAAAATTCATAAAAAAACATAGCTTCCTTGATGTATTAAGATAACTTTGTACTGCTTGGGATTAAATCTTTCTAAAAAAAATAATAAAAAATAACTGTCAAACTTGACAATTGTCATGTAAAAAATAGTGCACACAGAAATGTAAATGCTGATTATCATTTTGTACTTGTAAGTAAAATCCATCTGCAAACTACACAGATCAAGATTATTGCATAATATGCTGGCAGATCTGGGTCTATGCAGATTGTTAGGAGTATCAATAGAACAAACAACATACACCCTGATCTGCCAGCACATTATATATGGCAGATCAGGATCTATGTTTTGTGCAGCTGGCCTTGACTTATAAGCGAGTACTGATGGTATATCATCCCTGCTGTGTAACAGTGTTTACTTTATAAACATGCTCCCAATAAATTTTTTCATCCTATGAATAGATGAGATATTGCAAGTAAACCTATAAATACTATCTCGCTTAATTTGATTCCTACTTCATGAAATTTGTACGCTTGAGAACATCTGCCTTCCAACTTAAATGTTTAGCATGACCTTGAATGCAAACATTTCTTTATTTTAAGTACTAAGCATGAAAATGAAACAGAACCATTAACAATGCTGTAATTGTCTACTACTTCGTCAAGGAAGTATGACAAATGTCCCTTGGTTCGCATGATGTCAAGTACATTTAGTTTTCATTTTCTAATCAAATACGGGTCAGCGACTGCATTAGTCATATTGCATATTTCTGTAGTATCAACTTCCTTTCAATTTTTGTAAAATGGAGTATCAGTGAATAAACTGCTTGATAATATACAATAAAGTACATGCATTTATCTTTGTGTCATCTCTTTATTGACATTGTTAGCATTATAAATCTCATTATTCCATTGTTTTGTCAAAACATAGATGCAACATCAACTGTGATTTATTGGTACTATGCTGACCCAGGAGTGAAATGCATCACTTTGGAAAAAATTTTCTTCTATTGAAATGAATTTTTTGTAAAAATTTCTTATGTTGTCATAACCACACACCACTTGGAGAGTGATGTCTTTAAATTTTCAAAAGTGATCTTCCAAGAAGGACTGGCAATTAACAATAAATTTCTTATTCAATCAATATTCTTCTTAAAAGTATTAGCTATGAATTAAAAGTTTAGAATCAAAATTTGTGTTTATTTATTCGATCAGTATATTTTTTTCAAACTTGAAGTACTGCAGGTTCAGGAATTTTCTTGTACTTTTCAGTTGTTTCTCATTTTTTAGGCTGAAGGCATGATAAGATTTGTTGGCCCTGACCAAGCAAATTATTCATGTGATGCAAATTATTTTGGTGACCAATGTTTCAAAATTTTGTCATAGTTTTAAATGACTTCAAAATAAGGCTGCAACATTTACATGAGTAAATAGTTTAGTTTAGTTTACTGCCTATAAATGTATATAAAATCAGTAAACATGAAATGAACATTCATGTGGTATATCAGGTATTGGCAGGTGTACATGTCCAGTTGCTCTGTCAATTTTGTTTTCATTGCTACATGTATGTAGCAGTACAAGACAGCATCATGATTACCCTTAGGATGTACTTAAACTGTATATTGTATATACTTGCTTACAAGATGAATTCAATTGCAAACTGCACAGACCCTGATCTGCCATCACATAATGCACCAGCAGATCTTATGTGCAGTTTATTATGAGTAATCAGTAGAACAAACAACACAGACTCTGATCTGAGGTGCATTCAAACAAATTCCATAATAAAAGATATAAGACATTCAGCAGATAAAACAATAAGTAACTGAGCAAGATAGAGTATGCATGTTGTCATTGGCTTACATATAAGTAGCTATCATATGTAAGTTTAATTTGCAGATTGGGGGAAAAGTTGAGTTTCAAATCAGATCAATTAAACAGGATTGTTTCAATTATTTATTATGTGAAATTTTTAGACAATTTGGTAAACATTTCAGTCTTACTTCAAAACAATTAAACATGCAACACAGTGAAGGGTTATATAAGTGTTTAATGCACACACAATTAAACATGCAACACAGTGAAGGGTTATATAAGTGATTAATACACACAATTAAACATGCAACACAGTGAATGGTTATATAAGTGTTTAATGCACATAGTTCGTGAAATGAGTTGAATAATACATGACTGCTTGCAGCAAGTGTATCTTTTATGATTCAGGAAGTTTCACCAAGTTTATCTTTGATATGCATAAGTTTGAGATTCTATTTATCACATGAGTGGATAGATTCTATCACTCATTGATGCCAATAGGTGTTGTGTTATAATGAATCACTCATTCATATCACTATTCAATATCACCAGGTTTTAAGTCACAATGGATCACTCACTGATGTCACTGTGATGTCATTAGCTGTTATATCATACTGAATCACTTAGTGATGTTGCTATGATAATGATAAGATACAAACTCTTTTATTTCAGACTGCATGGTCCATACATCTATATTAAAATATAAAAGTATTTTAAACATAAAAGATCATAGGTGTTTTATGTATGAATATACAGACACATATAAAACAACAGAATGTATTTGTCATTGTTAATATGTAAGACATTTAAACTAATTTGTTCCATCTATCTATAATCTCAGAATTTAAATGAATATCACAGAGAATTCAAGTTCTAATTCTTACTTTTAAATATTCTTGTAATAATTAAAAATACATACTTTCTCATTAATTCTTCAAAAACAAAACACATTTTATGTTAAAAATATGGTAGAGGCACTCTTCTGTCTTGAAAGGCTTAATAGTAAATGAAGATTATTATTATAACCAATAACTGATATTCCATTTTTTTTATTCATTACAGTTTTGAAGGAGCATAGTACATTGTGCAGCAAAAAGATATGAATAATCCAATTTTGATATTCAAAGAACTATTTCTAACTTTATGTAAAAGCTGTAATGTCTTGTCATATTTTCATCATATGACCATTTGGATTTTAAAATATGACCCAAATGCGGATAACTGCTGATGTATGCTAGAGCATGGCTGATAAGAAATACAGAGGGAGGAGATGGCAATTTGAAAGAAGTTGACTGAAAAACAATGCCTACCCATTTTTGTGTATTATATATTATATCATTCGCAAATATGTAATGTTCACATATTTTTAATAATTTCCTTAAACCTGTGACAGAAGGATCTATCAATTACATATGATTAACAAAATTAAAATTGTTATGAAATAATGCATTTAGTGTCAAATGTAACCCCACATTACACTGAACCAACTTATGATTTAAATCATCCATGTATATATTAAATAATAAAGATGAAAGAACATCTCTCTGCCTCATCTCATTGGTTAAATGGAATGAATTGGATACTTTACTTCCCCAATGCACACAATACAACTATTCACCATACCAGTTAACTGGAGTATAAACTATGTAGAAATTCATTTGATTGTTGAGCAACATTTTAGAAAAAGTCCAATATTTGAACCTATCAAATGCCTTACTAGCACCTAAAAACATGCAAACACAGGGCTACCATGTTCTAAATAATAGCTGACAGTTTCCTGAAAGGCATAAGTCTGCTGATTATCAGAAGTTGTCACTTCACATCATTGTAGTACAATACTTATACATTCAAATATTTTCAAAATAATTACAATGAGAGCTATAGGCACATAGTTATTTTCTGTCTGCCAATTTTACTTTTTGGTAACAGGATGATTGTAACTTTTGTCACATCATCTAGAACAAAGTTATGAACAAATATACATAAAAAATCATTAAAAGAACATGGAATCTACAATCTGAAAATTTAAATTGTTCTACATATAAAAATCTGATCCTGGACATTTACTCTCCTTTTATTTAGCTATGACATGCTAGATCTCATACAATGAGATCAGTTCAATAGAACTACAAGGTTCCCATCCATGCAAACTGGTAGCTTATTGGGAGTTGTAGTACATGTATTTTGTTTTAACTTGCTTCCAGAATTTCACATTGGTATAAATTTTCAAATTTATTTGCAAGTATGTCTGCTCTGTTTTAATTTTTCCTTCTTGCATAGTCAAAGGGCATATTTAAATTGAGTTCAAGTTTGGTGCATTTGGTTACTGAGAGGCCGATGATGAGGTTTACCATCATCACATGACATAAAGTAAAAATTGTGTGCATACTCTGAGCAGTTCTTTGGCATTCAGTCCAGCCTGGCACAAACCTGGTAAACAGGTTTGGATTTTCTCACTAAGTATTTACCAGAGTTGGACAAAGTTGTTACTATATCTGTATAAATTCATTAATCTGTTTGATGTCACTAGGTGTTAAATCACAATGGATCACTCTGTGATGTCACAGGGTGTTATGTCATAAGGGATCACTCATTGATGTCACTTTTTGTAAAGCTTTTGATCTTGTAGACTATGAAATTTTGCTTAAAAAACTAAAAATCCATTGATGCAGTGAAAACTCCATAAACTGGTTTACTTCTTACTTGACCGATAGAGTGCAAAAAGTATCTTTAAATGGTCAACTTTCTCAAAGTAAAAATATTAATTGTGGAGTACCACAGGGCTGTATCCTTGGACCTTTGTTATTCATTCTATTTATCAACAACTTACCTCTTAAGATTGGAACTTCAGTTTCTTCCACTGACTTCTATGCAGACAATACTACACTGTCTGAGATGGGTAAAAGCAAAATGGTACTTGAAAATAACTTACAAGATGCTCTCAACAGACTTCAAGTATGGTGCAAGGAAAACAGTATGATCATAAATACAGAACAAATGAAAACCCTACTAGTTACAATGCAACAAAATGAGCAAGGCTAGATAGCAACAAACTCCAGGTTCTATTTGACAATGTGAGCCTTAATAGGACACCTCTCAGGATAAAATTCTTGGTGTATTTGTAGATAACAATCTTACTTGGTCTATTCACATTAAACACGTTTCAAAAAAGGATAATTCTTATCTTTGGCTACTGAAGAAAATCAAAACATACATTCCTCTTCAGTGTAGGGTCATCTTTTATAAAAGTTATATTCAGCCATATCTGGACTATTGTAATGTAATTTGGGGTAATACCTCTAATTCAAACATAACAACACTTTTAAGACTCCAAAAGAGGGCTTGCCATTTAATTCTAGATCAATGTACAGACAATTCCCAGGATGCAATGAATAACATAAAGATTTTAACAATACATGAAAGAATATTTCTTAGAAAGGCCAAATTGATGTATAAAGTATCCAGAAAAACCATTTCTGTCTATCTAAGCAATATCTTTCACCAAAGAGACGCTGATGGTACTCCAAATTTAAGGTCCATAAGAAGTAAAAATTACATTATACCAAGGCCAAAGAAGGAATTGTTTAAAAGAAGTTTTCAATATACTGGTCCACTAGTATGGAACAACATTCTCAGTGACATAAGGCTGGCTCCTAGCATTTCTTTTTTTCATAATCAATGTCTCAAATGGATGAAATCTTTAGACAATTGAAGAATTCTAGTACAATAAATATCACCTGCTTTTCTGTAATTTTGCATCATTTTCACAGTTGAATTTTTCAATGCAGGATGATGTTTTATATTTTATATATATTTATATGTTCACAGATGCCTGTGCATGTGTTCCAGGCTTGATACTGTGACTTTTAAAATCACTTAATTATTTAGTGTCCAGCAGATTCTTCACATCATGTTGTATATACTGTATATATTGTACATAACAGATAAAAGGCCTCAAGGTAGATTAGTTATTATTATTATTATTATTATTATTATTACTAGGCATTAAATCACAATAGATTACACACTGATGTCATGCGGTCTTATGTCATAATGGATCATTTGCTGATGTCACTAGGTGTTAAATGTCACAAGGTGTTATGTCATAATGGATCACTCACTGATGTCATGTGTTAAATCACAATAGATCACTCACTGATGTCACAAGGTGTTATGTCATAATTGATTACTCACTGATGTCACTATGTGTTAAATCACAATAGATCACTCAGTCATGTCACAAGGTGTCATGTCATAATGGATCACTTGCTGATGTCACTAAGTGTTAATTCACAATAGATCACTCAGTGATGTCACAAGGTGTTATGTCATAATTGATCACTCACTGATGTCACTAGGTGTTATGTCATAATCGATCACTCACTGATGTCACTAGGTGTTAAATCACAATAGATCACTCACTGATGTCACAAGGTGTTATATCATAATAGATCACTCACTGATGTCACTAGGTGTTAAATCACAATAGATCACTCAGTGATGTCACAAGGTGTCATGTCATAATGGATCACTTGCTGATGTCACTAAGTGTTAATTCACAATAGATCACTCAGTGATGTCACAAGGTGTTATGTCATAATTGATCACTCACTGATGTCACTAGGTGTTAAATCACAATAGATCACTCACTGATGTCACAAGGTGTTATGTCATAATCGATCACTCACTGATGTCACTAGGTGTTAAATCACAATAGATCACTCAGTGATGTCACAAGGTGTTATATCATAATAGATCACTCACTGATGTCACTAGGTGTTAAATCACAATAGATCACTCACTGATGTCACAAGGTGTTATGTCATAATCGATCACTCACTGATGTCACTAGGTGTTAAATCACAACAGATCACTAACTGATGTCACAAGGTGTTGTCATAATCTATCACTCAATGATGTCACTGTGTAATGTCATTAGATGTCACAATGTATTACACAATGTATTTACTCAGTGAGATTACTGTGTGATGTCACATGGTTGTATGTCATAATGTATCACTCAATGATGTCACTATATAATGTCATTTGATGTCACAATGTATTACACAATGTATTTACTCAGTGAGGTCACTATCTGGCATCAATAGGCACTATGTCATAATATGACATGCAATTGTTATGTTTTATATAACACTAATAAAGAAAGAGTTTGAGACACTATTTTTTGATGGGAAATCAGCAGGACTTTGTGTCTTAACACATATTGTATTTTTTGATGGGAAATCAGCAGGACTTTGTGTCTTAATACATATTGTAGTTGAAAAAATTAAGTTTCTTATGAAAGGCAGAAGCTATGTACATCCCTCACTGAAGATAAAATTAACAGCGCTGCATCTTATTTTCATTATGTAATCCGCAATAAAAAAATGGTAGTGGTGGATTTAAGACAGATTAGCTTGCAATGGAAATACATATATTCAGTAAGGTGTATATGTACTTTGGTAAATTATAGTTCTATATACTGCTACTAATCACTCATTAGCTGTTGGGGGAGTTTCCTGCATGCTTAGGACATAATGATTTTAAAATAAAGTTTTCATTGATAGGAAGCTTACTGTCAGCTGCTAACCATCATCTGCATTCATCAATCATCCTGAAATTCCTTTTAGATGGTGAGACCTGAAATTCATTCTCCAAGCCAATAACCTAGAAGATGCATTATCTTTCATTTACCATATATACTCACTTATAAGTCAAGTCAAACTGCAGACAACAAAGATTATGTGTCTGGAGACCAGGGTCTAACTTGTTTGTTCTACTGATTGCTTTTAACAAACTGAACAGACCCAGATCTGCTGGTGCATTATGTGCTAGCAGATCTAGGTCTGTGAAGATTGCAGTTGGAGCATGACATATCTGATTTCATCTTGAACACTTTCATGCTTGGACAATTCAATGGCGGGCCTTGTAACTTGTAAATAAAGACTGAATTCATATATATCTATTTTTGAAATACCACACACTTTTTGAAAGATGCCAAGTTTATAAAGTTCACAAACTGCTTTATACTTCATATGTCTAAAGTTGTACTGACAACTGTTAGCATTGACAGTCATAAAATCAAGATGTTAATCCTAGTGTCTTGAAAATATTGGCTCACCAAGACAAGAAAGCTAGCGCCTGCATGTCAAGCCCACATTCAAAGCACTGCTGCAAAACAGGTGATCTTGATCCCAAGATCAATCAATAGGTTGGGAGAGCATGTCACAGAATGAATTATCTAAACTCATAATTCATACAATGTATGAAGAAAATCCATGAAGGGATTTTGGAAAAATAAGTGAATGAATAAACTTGAACCAAAGCTTGAACCACAACTCTCCTGAGAACAGTTTAAGTACAATTGCTTAGTCAACATGCATATCATCTATTGATGACCATAGTATAAACTAGGTTTCACTGCAGTCAACTAAAAACTGATACAGTACATGCAGTCACAAAATTTGCCATCCATGTCATCCAGCTGTAAGTCAAAAATGGTAACATAACTTTTTTAAAAATCATGGAAGCACAAAGATTTGTCAGTATGTATATTCATCTTTAGATGATGACCATAATACGTACCAAGTTTCACAGTGACTTGTATAAAATCTGCAAGACAAGTTGTGTTCACAAGATTCTGTCTTACACCACTTAACACTCTAAATAAAAAATGGCAATAACTCAAAATAAATTATTAGAGCACATGGATTTCAGAAGATAGCAATTACATGCATAAAGTTTTATAGCGACCTATTGAAAACTGTGAGACTAGTTTCATTTACAGTGTTATTTTGTATATCATATCCAGCTCAAAATTGTAAAGGGCAAGAACTCTAAAATCAATTGTGGGAGCACAGTGAATTTCCTATAGGCACATCTTCAGGTCATTCCATAATATATGCAAAGTTTCATGGCAAAGCATCAAGTAACAAGAGTCTCTCGAAGGGACTGATGTTCTACTGTCTGACAAGAATTTCCATGAATTTCTTCTTTTTAACTGTAGAGTGTTGAAACCATAGCTGAAATACTTGAATAGCAATAAAAAACATGTGCCAATGGACAGACAGATGTTGGAAAACATTAGAGTCAGGTGACGGATGATGGAAAACAGGCCATGTCATACACTTTTCTGGTCTGTGACCAGTACAGATAGGCTGTGGACCAGTTGTACCAATGAGATAGTGACATACAATGAAAAAAGAACCTTCTCTCCTATGAGATCAAAATAGAGGTATTATAATGAGTTCATAAAACTGGAATTACAGACAATAATTCTTTTTATCCTTTCTTTTTATTAAAGAAAAAATGTTCTTAAAGCTCTGTTTCAGATGCAATTATCAATGTTCATCCCTAGAAGTCTGAGTTTACTGCTTGCATGTCACAGGTTCTGAGTAACCTTCAAGTGACAGCAAATATAACCACTATTAAAAGTATGGTTCAGGCATTAGAGAGTATCTTGATTTGTCTCTACAGGTGAGGGTTCACATGTGGTCAACTTGCATAATTGCACCATTCATTCATATGTACAATACACAGTTAACTTGTTGATAGTAACCTATAATATCATACAATCAATTGCCTTCAATATGGAAATTTACCCCTGACTAAATATATTTATTCCTAATTCCAAGTGTACTGGTCAGAAAGTGTCTTCTGTTTAGCACCCATGAAATGAACTTTAAATACAAAATTTCAACAAAGTTAGTGAAAAATGAAATATCGGTTGAAGAGATCTCTTTTTGCAATAAGGGTGTAGTACTTTTCAAGACCCTTACTAGGTTTCATGATTCAAGGTAGCATGTACGCATATAGCATGCCAAAAACAGGTGTGGTTATGAACTAAATGTAAAAACTTAACCAAAGCCATTAAAAGATTAAATAATGGTCATGGTGAGCTTCTTTTATTGTAAGGTTTGGTACTGAAACAGATTCATATCATGATCAGTTTCATGATTCTAGCATGAACATTGCCTGAGATAAACAAAAGTCAGTGAAACTTAAAGTATGTGCCATATTGACCAACTTTTGCAATGTAGGAGTACTGTTTATCAAGATGCATACCCTCACCAATAGTATGTACAAAGTATGCAAACCACTTATGTGTTCCTGGGCTAAAAGACAAACGTAATGCAAGTAAATTGTAAAATATAGGTCACAGAGACCTTTTTGTATGGGTATGGTACTTAATGATTAAAGTATGAACAGTTGAAACACAATTTAACCAAAATGAAATGAAGTGTAAAATATCAGTAACAGTGATATACTTTTTTGATGAAGTTGTAGTAAGTGTCAAGATGCATCCCCTCACCAAGTTGCATGAAACTTGTTATAACAGTAGGTATATCTGTTGGAAATAGTTATGCAGTCATCAGCTAAGCACAAAATCTTAACCTCAGCCATTATAATATGAAATGCAAGTCACAGTGACCTTCTTTATTGTAAGGGTGTGGTACTAATAGAGATAAGCACACCATCAAGACTGATAATACTGACATGAGCAGTGTTTGAGAAATAAACTTAGAACATAAAGTTAAGCAAACTTAGGCAAGTATGAAAAGTGGCCTATTTTTATGAAAAGTGGCCTATTCTTATGAAGAAAGCACATTACTCATCAAGATGCATCCCTCACCAAGTTTCTTGATTCCAGGTATAACAGTAGCAGTAATGGCCTTAGCAAACATGGGGCCCGATTGGGATCACTTTGGCAGGGCCACCTGTGAGCACAGCATTTTTTAAGCAAGTTTTATATGATATTGAACTTAAAATTTTCTTTCATCACCATAAAATTACTTTCTCTCTATAGATATATTTTTAAAAATTGCTAACGCATGGGGCCCCTGTGAGTGAGGGGCCAGATTGGGCCAAATCAGTCCAATCGGCCTAAGGCCGACCGTGAACAGTAGGTATACAGGGTACACAAAAACATTAGCTAAATGCAAAAACTTAACCAAGAAAGTACACTTAATGTACATGTGCAAAGTTAGCCCTTAACTCCATCCCCAGGGGGAAGATGCCATGAAACGCACTAAAAAAAGTTTTCCTAGCACTTACGAAAAGTGAATGGTTGAGATTTGTTAGATATGATTGATTTACATCATATTTAGCAAACAGAAAATAGTATGTCAAAATAAATGGCAGTTTTTGATAAAGAAGAACCAATTGCATGTGCAGGTCCACAGGAATCAATCCTGGGCCTTCTCTTTCTCATTTGCATAGATATCTCCCACTGAAACTAGGCAGCTGTATTTCATCTATCATCCTATATACAGATGACAACTCTGTCTGATTTCAAACAGCTAAACTCACACCCAGAGATACCCCTTTATATAGCCTTACTTAGAATAGATACACTGTGTAAGGAAAATGGAAAATGTAATGAAAGAAAATACAGAGAAGACAAAAGTGCTAATGATTACTACTGAACAAAAGAGAGCAAAATTAGAAAATAGCAACTTGAATCTTAAGTCAAATGAAATTTGTCTATAAATGGTTACCCATTATAACACTCTTGATGTAATGATTTGGAACAATTTAAAATGGAATTCATTCAAGATATTCAGGTCATGTGTCATAAAGGCAATTCATGGCTGGTTATTAAGCAAGATAAAGCCATATTGATCAATTAAATATAGGTTGATATATTACAAAACCTAAATAGAACTATACTTTGACTACTGTAATGTTATTTGGGGAAACATTCTGACAAGAATATTTACAAATTACTTTACATGCAATAAAGAGTTTGCAGATTCATCCTGTAGTAAAAGTCATACATGTCATGTATACACATTTACAGATTGTACTGGATCACACCATTAGGTTGATATCGTCCAAAAATAATGTCCATGTAGTTTAAAATTTGATTTTGCCACTTTTTGGGGCATGTAAATAATGACCTTCCAAAGGAATATGGATGTATGAGGATCCAAACCAAGTGAATAAATGCCATTTAAAGGTATGTAGAATCAAATTATACAAAATTACACCCATTACTGAAATAATTGGTGTTGAATGCATACATGACCTGAATGACTTTTATCATTGATAATTTTGAAAACAGCAATGATAAAGGATAAGCTTATGCACAAAATTTCAAACAATATGGCTCCATTATATCTCAAGGAACTATTTCATGCTAGAAAACAAGGCAACACTCCCAATTTAAGATCAATTTCATCTAAACACCTTTCCATTCGAAAAACCAAATAAAGAATTCTCTAAGAAAAGTTTCAATATATGGGGTCACTAATTTGATTTGGAACAGAATCCCTAAGGAAATTAGAGAAATTATAAATCTAAATGCACTTAATTATAATCTAATTGAGTGAATGAAAGTTAGAAACTGTTTCATTTGACAAATTTTGCAACTAAATGTATAAATTCTCAAATTTTCCACTTTGTTGTCTCATTATATTTATATACACAGTGTACCTTAGCTGGATCATATTCTTATGAAGTTTTCTATTTATTATGTTGCTTCTCATTAATCCTTTTTTTATTGTGTGCAACTATCTAATATATATGTAAATATGCATATAATAAATGGCCACAAGGGGGATATGTTACATACAACTATTCATCACCCTCCTTAAATAAAAGTCATTATTATTATGATGATGATGATGATGATTATTATTATTATTATTATTATTATAAATACAGTATGTTCATATATATCCACCTACTTTTATGTACTGATAGTAATACTAATGCCAGGGTAGTTCAGTAGCTCTCAACTTCATAGAGGTGAGCTAAAGAATGATTGATATACATGTACACTCAACATAACAAGATGCAATCCAACTTTCTGTAAAATTACCTGGTTTATACCTCTAAGATTTTCCACATCCTTGTACAGGACTACTCTTGTACACAGCTAGTTTTCAGTATTTTTTACTAATATTCACTCTTGTAATTTCTCAACTCCATCGACAGGAAATACCATAAAAAGCCATAATTACTCCAACTGTGTGAATGGCCCATTATGAGAGGTTGTGCTGTATATATCTGATGTAAATTCAAGTGGAGCAAGCTAAAGACCCATAAGGATTTCAATTATTTGGCAAGAAGCATTCCTGCAAAACCAGGAAATCTTCCTCTGTTTGATTATATATCCAGAAACTTTCACCTTGAGGTGCCTGAGTGTATTAATTATCTGAAACAAGAGTTGAGGAAAGCTTCCTCTGCATGATTCAATCAGTTCCTTGTGAGTACCAACACATTGCTGCAATTTTCTAGGCAACTACAGGTTCAGGTGGTACACACACATCTGCCACTACCTATAGTCTAAATAGACTGTGTTTAGTCATCTGACTGGATATTTTATCTTCAGAGATGATGGCAAAAATATTTCAGCACACATCGATGACCTCTGTTCTGCCTCTTCATGAGAATTATAGTTGTTTATGAAAAGTAGTAGATGATAAGCTTATCTTGTACTTATATTCTTATACATGTATAGTGTATTCATGAATCATGAATTCAAGGAATCTATTCTGTACTAAATGTTTTTATTAATGGTTTCCTGTACAAACTCTACATTCCACATAATGTGTACAGCTTGTAACAAATCCTCCTAACAAATGAGGTCTTAATAGATAAAAAAGAAATGAAATGAAACTTTGAAAATACTTATTGTAATATAATAACTACTTTGTTACAGAACATCAAACCAAATAACATGTACAATTTTGTCATACAATCATATGTGCATTAGTAGTATTTTCTTGTACCTCTAAATTAAATTTATATAAACTTATCAGCTTTATTTAAAATAAAAAAGTATTTTATCAAATAATCTATCCATGTATGACTTCATGTAATTGCATGTAAAATGTAGAATTTTGTGTGCACTATTTCATAAGAATCTTGTAGAACCTATCGAACAGGTAACAGCACTCAATATTTTCCAAGAGTCTTGCATACTTGTAATGTGCAACAGATTGCATGATAAATCTGCCAATTCTGATGGCATGTTATGATAAGAAAATGGGAGGACTGATCTTTAAAGGTTCCATTCCAGTGAAAATTGATTAGATACCTCACCCCTACTAATCTTTAATTAGTCTCTAGCAGCCATGGTAAACATTATATGCATAAAACAAAACCAGACTCAAACAGTCTTGACAATGAAATGTTGGCCCATGTGATAGGACATAAAAAATAAAGACAATAAATTCTTTTCCATTATATCTGAATGGTGGAACTATAATAAACTGATAAAAACTTGAGATTATTTTTTTAAAAAATAAGTCATTTTTAAAATATTTACTTCAGAAGCTAATTATTATTGTCTATCTCAAGAAGCCAGATTTCACTGGATAAATGTCACAGACTCTGAGAAACCTTGCAGCAAGTCAATATGACCATTTGGTTAGATGCATATCTTGTGCATCAGTAATTACCTTGATGGGCCTGTACATAAGGCCTCACTATTAGGTCACTTGTGCAACACTAATTACCTTGATGGGCCACTACATGAGGTCTCACATATTAAGTCACTTGTGCATCAGTAATTACCTTGATGGGCCACTACATGAGGCCTCACATATTAAGTCACTTGTGCATCAGTAATTACCTTGATGGGCCACTACATGAGGCCTCACATATTAAGTCACTTGTGCAACACTAATTACGTTGATGGACCATTACATGAGTCAATTCATGTAATCACTGTACTCTATATTTTAAGGATTTTATACTTTTTACCTGGATCTTATTTTACATACTTTTTACAGACTTAAACAGCTTTGCTTTTCATCTTATTGTCTGACATATTTAATTTTATTTGGAAGGCTTTATGCTCTTAAAGGTTTTGTTTGCAATTCTTTATCATTACATTTTGAGTGGTCTGATAAATCAACCTCCTCAAGTCAGTGTTGATACTGATGGACTATTTGTGGTCTGATATGACCTTTTCATAAACTTGAGGATTTGTTTGCAGACTGATATGTCAGCAACATGTCGGTGTACATTTTAGACATTCACCAGTATTTCTTGGGTCATTTGAGCTACCATCAGTTGAAAGTTCCTTTTGGTCATATGTACAGAATATTTTCAGATCAAATCCTATGGGTGACAACATGTAAATCCATGTGGAATAACAAAACTCAATGTCCTGTGTCCATTCTGAATTTTGTGGCTATATACAATTCTGTTACTAAATACCAGGAAGTGTCTAAACTGTGTCCAGGTGTGTTTTGGACAGATTTGTACACTACAAAATTGCACATTTTAATGAACAGCTGACATAAGACCCACAAATAATAAATCAGTACATGTATCAACAAAGATTTGTGGGGCTAGTTTATTGTACTACATTTTGAGAATGTGCATGTACCTTTAATTAGCTCCATATTGCCAGTACTGCTGTACCTGTGTGCTAAACCCTGTACATATACACATACTTCACATACTCATTCACATGCAAAATACAGTTTAACCTGTTGAGGATAACCTGTCACATTATATAGTGTATAATATGGAAAATGTACTGTTGAAAAAACATATTACTCTTTCCAACTGCAATGGTCAGGAGGACCTTCTGTGTAGGCTAGGATGTATACAGCATGGCAAATTTACATTGTCATTAGCTAAATATAAATACTTTACCTACGTTAGCAAATCATAAAATGTGGGTCACAGTGATCTTTATTGGTTTTAAGGGTTTAGTACTATACAGAGATAAGATTCAATTATCATGTTTCATGATTATACAATAAACAGCAGTCAATAAATGAACTTTAAACACAAAATTCAAAGAAGTCAGTGAAGTATGAAACAGAGGTTAGGGTCGATTTATTGAAATAAGGGTGTAGTAAATTATCTTGATACATCTCCTCACCAAGCTTCAGGATTCTAGGATAATTAGAATGAATATAGTATGCCATTAACAGTATGTATACAGGATGAAAAAACTTGCGTGATCATTAAATGCATACATTTAACCTAAGCCAATAAAATGTGAAATATAGGTCACAGTGACCTTTTATTGCATAGCTATTGTACAAAGGGAGATTTATACCACTGTCAAGGTTGATGATTCTAGCATGAACAGCTTGTGAAATAAACTAAAATAAAAAGTTTTATATATGGGTCAATGTGACCTACTTTTGTGATGAGCATATGGTACTAGTCAAGATGCATTTCCTCACCAAGTTTCACAAGTCCAGGTATGGCATTATGTGTACATGGTGCGGAAAATCAGAATGAAATGTAAAAACTAAACCAAAAATGTAAAAAAAATATACATATACAAATTTAGCCCTCTCCCCCCCCCCAACTGCATGTAGGTGCTGAAATTCACTCCAAAATGTCACCTAGCACCAAAGAAGAAAGAACAGCTGAGATGCTGTTAGGCTGTATATATGCTTTTTATGTGGGTATGCTGCCACCAGTGCCAGCAGCAATACAACGTTTCTCTGCTTCAGGAAGGTGAGCTAATAAAACAAGAGACCTAAAAAAAGGTCTCACACAAATCTAGCAGAAGTTAATGATCAAGCACCACAATATCTGACAAGTTAATAGGTTTTAAAATATTACCAAGATACTAATGGGATAATGGAATATCACAGTAGCATCTCTTGCTCGACCTTGCTGTAGAAAAAAGTTACTTGCAGCATCATGTGCCATATATCATTCAGCATGACTGGATCTGATTCAAGATTTATCTGTGTGCTTGACTTAAAGGTTCCCAATAAAACCAATTCTTATATAGCCCCAGATCAAATGGCATTTCTACAACTAGCAGATCAAGGTTTCTAGTCTCAAGTTTGCAGAGGATTTAAAATAAATGATCCTAATCTTCTGTTGCAAGAGTTTGTATGTTTCTACTTGACCTTCAATACATTCCTTGTTAGTAAAGTATTTGTGAGAAAATGAACCCCCAGATTTATATTATAAGGTAAAGTTTATTTTTGTACCTGGTAACTAGTAGTTCATGTAGGCATCATGGGGCTACATGGGAGATTAACTGGTAATTAGCTAACTGAGTTCTGAGCTCTATAAATAAAGTATCATTGTTATCATTATTTCTCATTACCACAACCTCTTAAAGGTATTGTGCCTGGCTAAGTTTTACTTGGGATTGTGGCAATTCCTGAATCCTTAAGCCTCTCCCTTGGTGTCTGTGTTGTTCCAGGGAGTGACACTTTACTTAGGTTTGGCTATAGTGCCATTCTTTTGAAGTCTCAATCCCTTAATTGGTGTCCTATAACTCCTAGCATTCCAGCTACAACTGGTATGATTTCTGTCTGCATTTTTCAGACCTATGTGGGGTGCTGTAGCTGGGTCACAGTGCAGTACTCCCTCCTTATAATGCTGTCCATGGAAGCCATTGGATATACCACACTGAAGTGAGACAAATGTTCATTGAAGTGCATTATATGATATACTGGTAACTACCATCTAATGAAATGGGATCCATGACCAGGAAATGTGTTATAATGATGTTCCTAAAAGGGATAAAGTGCTGCTTTGTTCTTTCCTTGCTAAACAAGTGTCCTTCATACTGCTATGTCCATTACATAGGTCAGGTTCCTCTCCTTGTCTACCAGTAATATTTCTAAAGTTTTGTGCTGTATCCTGTGGTCAGTCTAAATTTGTGAAATCTCTGAGATTGTTGTCTCTTTCATAACCATGTTTCCTGGTTTATGATCATACCACGTGCTGGTGCATTCAATTCTATATTTCTTCAATAGCTGTAATTGTACTGCTGGGGCAAGTTTGTCACAGTAGGCAAGCAATCAGGTGATCAACTGTCTCATCCTTACTTCCGTACATTCTATACAAATGGTGAGACATCATTATTGTGCAGGCTTTCACCTTGCCGATCATGAGTGCTTTTTGATTGTATATACTGGATTTCACATCGCTGACCATGCATGGCTATGTCTCTGATGCCTTGACCAATCCTTCTGCTTCCTTATTATTATTATGATTATTATTATTGTTGTTGTTGTCGCTGCTGCTGCTGATTGGGATCTACACCACAGGAGTCTATACCATCGAGTAAAACTTTTTAGAACAATCAGACAATCAAGTGCCATGTTAAATATATATGGAATAAAATCAAAATTAATCCTAATCTTGTAATTTCAAATATTAAATGTAAAACCATTGCTACAATCAGCTAGTAGTACTTTTTGCTGATTGACACAATAATTTTATCAGGTAAGTTGATATAAACATTGTTACTCCCTGTTAAATAAATAAATAAGATAGGTCTGACAGGGTTATCATGGTGATGGGATGTTTATTGTTCTGCAGCCTCAGTTTCTGATAGAAGAGTATCACTGCTGGTTAACAGCCATCTCCCTCACTAAATTATAGGCATTCTTGTCAATGCTACCAGAAACAGTGGCAACAGAATTGTTGTAATAGAGATACTATGGGATTCTTATCAATACAAATTGGGATAAATCACCCAATGATAGCTTTGTTTGTGAAAGTCTGACTCTTGGTATTTCTGTTTTTGTTTTTTCATGAAATGATATTCTTAGCATTTCTTGATTTTTTGATTAATGTGGATAGAAACATTATAGACAGTTATATCTGTTTCTTGATTAAGGAAAAATGCACACATTGTTTTAAGAACAAAATTAGAACAACAAAATAGCTTGTCAGTTTATTGTGAAGAACAATAAACATAGACATGAAATCTGCTAAAACAGTACAGCATATGGTCTGTCAGCTGTTAGGAGAATGTTGCAACTAATTTCTTTTCTAATTGAAATTAAATGTGCTGTAATTTGTCAGGTTCTTGACAAAAAAAATACCAATCTTTGTACAACTCCAAATATTACTGAACAATGTTTACCAGAAATATTTCAGCTTCGATCTGCAATGCACATCTTTTACAATTTAACAGTAACAAGTCGTATATTTCATTCTTTTGCAGTGGAAATGGGGCTCTGGATTGGTATGGTGTGTTATCTTTTTACCCACAGACATGCTGTTGTATAAAAACTGAGGTGTAGCTTTTCATTTTCTTGTTGCCAAGATTTGATTGTATGAAAGTCACTTATATTAATTATAATAGCAAATTGTTTCCCCCATCTTGTATCTCAGTGTGTGAGTGTGTGTAGTTGAGAGGTGGCTTTTTGCCCTTATGATCCAAAGTTTGCAGGGTGTGGGTTCAAGTCTAAGCAACACCAAAGTGATTTTTCACAACTTTTTCTTCTTTTAATATTCACTTTAAGCAGGTGGTAAATGGAATTTACTGCTTATCCATCCACTTATCTGTTCCTCCATTCATTACACTTCGGCCACTTATATAGCACATGAGGATGCTTTTTTATTTCTTCTTTTATTCTTTATCAGTAAAACAAAAAAAGTAACATCTGCACTTTTTTCAGCACACAGCTTCTGTCAGCAGGGCTATATATTTTGAAGAGATTGCATAATCTTGCATGCCATCTTGAATGCACATGACCTACCATATGTACTTGTTTATAAGTCAAGTTGAACTGCAAACGCATAGACCAAGATCTGTTGTCACATAATACACTGGCAGATCTGGGTCCATGCAGTTTGTTAAGAGTAATCATTAGAACAAACAACATAGACCCTGGTCTGCAAGCACATTATGCTATTGCAATCAGGGTCTTTGTTGTTTATAGTTTGACTCAACTTATAAGCAAGTATATAAGGTACACTGAAAATGTTCCTCTTTGTCAGGTGGGTCTGATCATGATCTATTTGGACAAAATTTAACCAAAACATACTTAACACTTGTTATCCATATATTGGAGGGCAGCCATTCACAACCACAATATGATGTCAGCAGGAAATGACCCTGGAATTCTCATGTAAGAGCAAAATTGACATTTTTAATCCTGATTGTTAGTATACTGATATCTAGAGTAAAGTCACTGAATGTACTATATATATTTGCTTATGAGTCAAGATCCTAATCTTCCTTAGCTTAATGATCCTGAAGACCAGGCTGTATGTTTTTTGTTCTACTGACTGATCCTAACAAACTGCACAGACCCAGATCTGCTGGCACATTATGCAACAACAGATCTGGGTCTATGATGTTTGCAGTTGGACTAAGACTTATAAGTGAGTTCTGATGGTATTTAAATCTATTTATGTAATGAAATGTCTGCAACATTTATTCAAGGACCAATATGTATTCCTAGTCACTTTTAGTTCACAAACATTTTGAAGATTATTACCAGCAATGGATTCAAAACCACATGGACATACACATTATTAGTTTCAAATGTTAACCTTCAACATTAGAATCAGGTGTAATACCACACTCTGACCCTGCCCAAAGAAAATGTCAAACAGATTCTCTAAATTGTGGTAGTTCTATTATGAGTACATTGGCACAACCTCATTTTAAGAAAGCTGAACATTGGCTTGTGCCTTTAACCAAAATAGAGTTTCCAGTGAAACTAATGGAATTCATCTTTAATGAATTCTTAAATAAAGTGAAAAAGAAACTTGAGTCTATATATTAACCTCCTAAAACATTTTCAAAATATCCCTGCCCATAAGAAATTTAAATTTTTTCAAATGTTTCTCTTAAAGAAATAGAGCTAGATGTCATTGTTGCAAGTTAACTGAATCTGATGTTATGGCAAATGCAGTGAGTTTGAGAAACAAGAATACAAACAAACCATAACCATGTAGGGTGAAATTTTTAGAATGATTAAAAATGAAATCCTGAGCCAATCATTTTAGATGAAAAAATGGACTAACTGAGATATTTTTTCATGGGACAATTCCTAAAATTAGCCTTGAAACTCATGTCTTTCTAACAGGTGACAATCAACTCCTGATCCCTACACCTTTATTCCTTGCTTAATATAACAGCTAACCCTGACCAAACATAAAATGAGTGTTTACAACTGTTTTTCTGATATCTATTGAAAAGCTAATTCTTTATTTTACTGCAGGTATTAAAATTATGTAAAACCTGTTCATTAACTATAACAAGGTGTACAAGAAGCACTAAACATGCATAAATTACAATGTATCAGTTCACTAAAAGATGGACATTACAACAGGCTCACGTTACACCCATACCATACCCAAAGACTGATGACATGAGAAATAATATCAAATGTTTTATACACAACAGCTTTGGCTTTCTGCACATCAAGAGCTGGTAATAAACGTCAAGAGCAATAATCTGTCCCAACACATATCATACCCATTAAAAGTCTAATAATCTGTCTCAATACATATCATACCCATTAAAAATCTAACTTCATCTGTGATGGTATAAAAGGTACTATAAAAAGTCAACAGTCGGAACAAACAATGCCTAACTTAACAATCTGTGTGTAGTCTAAAGTGTCTTTCAAGCAATGACTCTGTCACACTTATGTGCAACTGACCTAGATCACAGTAATTATCCCCATCTTGTTTTGTTAAACAAGAGACTCTAGATTTCTGAAGAGAATCCCTCTCCCACTATCCAAGACAAGTCAATTTCTTCTGTCCTTTTATATTTTTAACTGCTCAGTATTGAAATCCTCTCTAACAGTCCTCAGAAACTTCAACATACCAAATTTGGTAACAAAAATATTTTCTTACATGTCTGAGTTAGCATGTTCACAAGATTCAGTTTGTGCAGTACATATTTCTTTGATATTGCCATTGACCTTTAACCTGGTATCATGGATAGAAAATTACTTAACTTGTCTCAGACAATGTCATGATATTCTGTCATAATAAGTTTGGTTAAATATATATTAAAATTCATTTGAAAAAAAAAGTTATTTAAGTGGTACATGTATTATTAAAGACATTTATCAGATATACCTACATAATGGGTTTGATTTAAATCCACTTGTACTTGCTTGCATTATTATGCTTACAAGCCAGTGCCAAAATAAAAACTGGAAACAACACCTTTGACCTTAAAGTCAATGACAGAGAGCTCACTGTCACCATGTTCAACAGAATGCAATGAGATATTAAATCTGGAAAAAAATAAACTTGTATATATACACACTGATATGTCCTTCAGTTCAACAAGTATAAAATATAAGCAATTAACCTTGATTTGACCCAAACATCAGTTAAAATTGGTTTTAAAACCTTCACAAAAGTGGAGATATGTAGGTAATCAAATCTGCACCAAATTTCATTCAGAACCAGTTAAATATTGGAAGAAGTGTTTTAGAGAAAACCCCATGTCAATGTCATTTTCATGCAAGAGTTATAATAAGACTTTCAAGATGGCCACTATGGTACCATTTGGAGGTTAGATGAACACCATTTTCATTTGAAACCAGAACCATATTGCAATAATAGTACATTATGATGTTGACCATCTATTTAGGAGAATTTGCCATATGGAGCTTTCTAGGATGGCTGTGACGACAGACATTTCTGAGGTTAGACCAGAATCAATTTTTAAATACTATTTTGGACAAACTTTATCTTCTGCAAGATAGAATTTTTTAAACAAAAATATTTTGATATAGTCATCATTTTTGAGAAGTAGTTATCACATTGGCATGAATAGTCTCAGGACCAACACGTACTGTGAAATATGCTTTGCTGAAAACCCATTTTCGAGTGGATGAGTGACAACAAAGTTTTCATGATTATTGATCAACACCATTTTTATTTTGGGCCAGCTGGATATCATAAGAATTCGTTCATTGAAAATCCAATGTATGTAGGACCATCTGTTCAGAAGAAGCAGCATTAGCAGGATTATCAAGATGGCTACCATGGTGGGCATAGTGAAGGTCTGATCAGCACCATTTTAATTGGGACCAAATACATATGATAAAGTATCTTTTAGTGAAAAGCCCATGTCACTATGGCAATCATTCTGAAGAAGCATTGATAACAAGATCTTAAAGATGGCCACTATGGATATGAAATTAGATGTCTAATTAGCATCATTTCAATTACAATCAACTAAACTTTGTACAAATTCTTACTCAATGTCCAAGCAGCAACATTTTCATTCAGGACCAACTACTACATATTATAATCTGTCATTGAAAACCTTGATATAAGATCAGCACCATTTTCATTTAAGATAATTGGAGATCACAAAAGGTCTTGAATGAAATAATCATGTTGATAAGACCAACCACTCAGGAAGGGTAGCAATAACAAGATTTTCAAGCTGGTGACCATGACTTCCATAATGGATGTTCTAGGGGCATCATTTTCATTTACACCAGATATACATTACAAAATGTCCTTTACCAGTGTCAATAAAACCATCCATGCAGATGTAGTAGCAATTAAAAAAATATTGATATCTTGTTTACAACAAAGTGTGACTGCTGGGTGGGCAGACAACAGATGGACAGTGCAAAACTAATGTGTCTCCCAACCTTAGGGTGGGGATGAAGTTAAGGAAAGATGTAACTACCAAAGTTGAATGAAGTATGTATTACATAAAACAGTGATACATAAAACATCTTTGTAGTCTTCAGCCAAACTAAGAAAAATGAAACTAAATAAAACTGCATTGCAAAGGTCAGTGAGAAGCTGACAAAAGTATACAAAGAACTTTGTGACTTGTCATACTTTTCAGGCATTCATGTGTTGTGAAACAATGCATGAATCTATGCTTTATTGCTCAAATGACAAATAAAATGTGAAAACACATAACCAACAAAGACAAATATGCACAGGAAAGTTTACAGTTCTGCCAGAATTTTTTTGATTCTTGTTAAGTGTTTGAAGTTGACACTGTAGAGATCAAGAATGTAAAAATCTATTTGAAACTAATTTCAGCACTTTAAGACACAGTGTGTGTGTGTGTGTGTGTCCCATAGTGAAAACAAATAACCAACAGAGACAAATATGCATATGTTAAATACAGGAAAGTCTACAGTTCTGCCAGAATTTTGTAGGATTCTTGTTAAATGTTTAAGTTGACACAGTAGAGATCAAGAATGTAAAAATCTATTTGAAACTAATTTCAGCACTTTTAGACACAGTATATATATATATATATATATATATATATATATACACACACCAGACAGAACGGAAAGTGCTATCCCTGGATTCTATAGAAGAATGCTTGATAATAGTAGGCAGAATTAATATTTAATACAAATAATACTATCATACAGGTTAGAGAATTTTTAATTCGTACTCTACGGAGATTCGAACCCAGGTCCGCGGGTAAACGGCACCCATCGCCTTGCCTGCACGCACCAGCCCATATTCCTTCATGACTAAGCACACATCACCAAAAAATGATGGCGCTGAATTGGTGTTATATGCACTCGTGCATAGCAGACACACTCGCATGATGACCTGGTAAATAATTCTCATCTATCTACAGAGTCATTCCAGATTCCTATGAAAGAAATCAACGTATATAGGATTAATTAATTATAAAGAATTATAAGGAGATGGGTGCCATTTACCCGCGGACCTGG
>JAECUM010023588.1:0-27768 GCA_016617855.1 Megalonaias nervosa
CCGAAGCCTTTTCTGCACGGGTTTGCACATGTATCTGACCTTCTTTGTTCACACTTTCATTTTAAATAAAGTCACCTTTTCAAACATTCATCTTATTTCTCTATGCATATTTTATATAATAAAGTTTTAATATTACACCTACTACAACTCACCCATGTGTTATCTGTAAAAATATCATAAAATTTGGGAATTCTTGTTAGAATAATTATCGTGACTGTCACCATGTGTGTACCGGAAGTCCATCAATAATAATAATAATAATAATAATAATAAAGCTGGTTTTGAAAGTGGTTATTCCACTGTAGATAATATATTTACTCCAAGCATATTGATATGTAAATATTTGATGAAACGACGAGGTAGATTTTATGTTCTTTTTGTTGATTATGAAAAAAATATTTGACCGTATTGACAGGAACTTACTTTATCATAAATTAGTAAATGAACATATTAGTAGTAAAATGTTTACGATACTAAAAGTCATGTATGCAAATGTCAAAGCTTGTGTGAAAACGCTAAATGATTTGACATCAATATTTAACTTGCCGTCTCGGGTAAGGCAAGGTTCTTTTATCACCAATTATATTTTCTTTATTCCTTAACGATTTAACGAAACACATTTTTGACCAAAATAACATGTAAAACTAGAATTTGCCAATTTATTTGCACTGTTGTACGCAGATGACTTGATTGCCCTCGCCGAAACTGCTACTCAGTTTCAAAGAATTCTAAATAAACTCAAAATTACTGCAACATCTGGAAATTAAAGACAAACCTGGAAGTCTTTCGAAAAAGGGGATATTTGAGAAGATATGAAAGATGGTATTTTGGTGATTGCGTGATAGGGACGGTATCTTATTATAAATATCTTGGCTGTGTATTCACTTCTAAAAATTCATGGTATGTGTGTCATAGAAAGCTAGCAGCACACGCGTTAAAGTCACTTTATACTTTGAAGACTAGCCATAATCGGGTTGGTAAGCTGTCTACGAAAACTCGATTCCAAATATTTGATACTAAAATAGTACCAATTTTGAATTATGGGTCGGAAGTCTGGGGTTTCTACAAAGCAGTTGATATTGAAGTTGTACATAAGTCATTTTGCAAATATATTCTTGGGATTACAAAACATACCCCAAATACTTTTATCTATAATGAACTGGGTAGAATGCCAATGAAAGTATTAAGATATATAAGAATTCTTAAGTACTGGTTCAAACTATTAAAGATGGCTGATGATAGACTTCCAGAACAATGCTATAACATACAATTGGCATTGGGGCAAACACTGTGACTGTTGGATGAATAAAGTCAAGAATCTATTGTTTTTATAGGGAATGGGAGATGTTTGGGTTAATCATGGGGTGGGCAATGAGAAACCCTTTATCATTATAATTAATCAATATTGCAAAGATATTTTTTAACAAGAACAAAATGGAGATTTAAATTCAATTGATAGATTACGATTTTATAATAAGACCAGAAACAATCTGAGTTGTCAGTACTATATAGATTATGTGAACTCTTCATACAGTGTTAGCCTGCTATGCATGTTTTGAAATGAAAGCTTTCCCATAATGGCAAATATAGGTAGGTTAAAAAAAACTATTCCTTGTTGAAAGATTGTGCCCTTTGTGTGCAGATATAGAAGATGAGTTTCACTTTCCTGTCAAATGTCCTGTGTATGATAATTTGAGAAAGGCTTATGTGCCTTCATACATTCACTGTAATGCAAATCACATGAAGTTTTATAACTTGATCCAGAGAATCAATAACAATATTACCACCCTACCTACTTCTGCAAAGCCTTTAAAAGTGAGAGAATCCTAGAATCGTTGTTTTGGTGTTGTACCATATTTCTAATACATGCATGTAATTTGGGCCGACGGCCTATCTTACAAATAATAATAATAATAATAATAATAATAATAATAATAATTATTATTATTATTATTATTATTATTATTATTATTATTATTATTATATGAATATTATTATTGTCGTCTTTTTTGCCGTCCATGCGTAATTGTGACAGTTTTCCAAACAAATAAAAGGGCTTTCGGAAGCTCCCACCTAGCCCACCAAATAAATCACCCGACCAGTAGTATCATTATGCGAGTTTCAGATTAGGTACTGCTATAGGTGGACACCTTCTATACCCCATCACTTTTCCATTGTTCATACACGCAAATATATACGGGGGTTGGTGGGTGGTGGTAAGAAGAAAATAATTTTAACGCTAACGTTAAGGGCTTTGTGCAGCCAAATCAACTAGCTTATACCTGTTTAACTGTTTTTGTGGGAAATATTATTAGCTGTGGAAAACAGTTACTATTACCATTGGTCGGTCATGTAAGCGATTTTGCAAAGCAAACTCTGGTGGCATTCAGGTCTATATTATTGACTGTGATTATACTGCATATGTAGAGATTCGTTTCTATGCATTAAAAATACTGCAGCAGCATGAATACTGAGCGCAATTGTACTGTGTGTAAAATATTATGCTGATAGTATTTTAGATTTTTTCTCTGTTTAGTATATTTTATATTAAATGAGGCAGAGATGGTGTGGGAAATTTATATTAAAGAATTACCGCCAAGAAATTCACAGGATGATGCATATAATAGTTTTGAAAGAATTTACGGACATATCCAATTCTTGGATCAAATTATAACAGCAATGGACATTGTGTTATGTTACAAAAATGATTAAATCGCTGTTTCTTTTCAAAGTGTCAAACAGGTTTATCAAGGAGGCTTAAAAGATGTTGGATGATTTACCAAATATATATCCATATCTTCATAAAGTAACTGACTTAAGGATTTTTCTAGGAGCACAACGAATTAAACTAGGGCCAAGTTATGCAAAAAAAGTAAAACCCGAGAAAAAACAGGTAAGAACCACCAACCCACGGGAATCTACTGGTAAGCTTTCTCACATACACTGGCCAAGCCCGAGACTCAAACCCACGCGGAAAGAGATGAGATGGCATCGATCAGTAAAGGAGATCTCTTTAGACCACTTGGCCACCAGTCCTTGAACAAATTATATTGTGAAATGAGAGGCAGACAGACAGACAGGTAGAGAGATAGTGCTAAGTAGAGGGAGAGGGTGGTGCCGAGGGGATTTGTGTTTATGTTTTAAATAGATGAAAGACAGTGATGATGAAATTTGTGTCAGCATCTATTGTGGTAGCTTATTGTGCAAAGTCGCGAATCCAAACAATATTCGTAGTGGCCGAGTGGTCTAAAGCATTCGCCTTTACCGATCAATACAATCTCACCTCTGTGGGGTGGAGTCTCGGGCTCAGCCAGTGTGGGTATGTGAGAAAGCTGCCAGTAGCTTCCCTTGGGTCGGCAGGTCTTACTAGGAATTTTCCGGGTCCCTCCTCCACCAGCTATACTGGCCGTCATATGTAGCCTATGTTGTCCTGAGAAATGGCGTTAAACCCCCTAAGAAACAACAACAACAACAATCAAATAATACGCGGCCAATTTCTTGGTTCTAAATAAGCAGAACATAATCAGTGATTGTTTAGCTTGCCTCTAAGAAACGTTTCACAATCGTTAGAAGACAATGAGTTCCGATTTAAACTTAGATCTCTGATATAATGGAGATCTGATGAACACTGATTCAAAATTATGTCCTGCTGACATTTTGATTTACTGTAAAGGGGTGTCGTGTGGGTGTGCCCCTCTGTTGATTGATATGGCGATCGTTATCTAGAGGATGACCTCCCTCGATGTTATTGCCCAGTGTGAGTGGATAGATAGAATATTGACAGAGACCTGGGCGAGACTATTGAAAAGAAACAAACAAATACGAGCCCCCTTAAATAATAAAAATAAAATAAATTTTTAATTAATTAATACATAAACTAAAATTGCAATTTCAATCCAACAGATTTACATTAATGGAATTTAATAGCAATGTTCAATTTACGGATTCGTTCATCATAGTAACGAGTGTTGAAAAGAGTACAATGTCCACGCCTGACTTGCATCACCTGGCGTCGTTCCTTTATTGACTTTGTGTATTCCACGTCTAGCGTGTATACTTGGTTCTTCCTCTGACCCTTCTATTCCGAACTCTCTATTTACTTCCCTCTTGGACTGTCCTCATCGGGGTCTCAGGGAGGGATATAGAAAGCTGTTCCCTTAAATGACAAGATTACGACTACATCTCAATGCGTTATCACAACATATCCGTATATAAAATTCTCGTACATTCGTTATTCAGAAACGTAAATAGCTCTCCACACTGCATAACTCTTGATATAATGTGACCTTAACGATTAACGGTCCTTACAAATTTACTGTATTTGAGGTAAGGTGCAATCGTTATCTATAGTTACAATGACTATTGCAATATACATCCAAGTCAGACCTTAAATAAACAGTTCATCGCCTCGCTCCACGCGACGGTTGCCTAGAAATTAACACGTGCGGTGTTTACAACATTACTGCCGTATATATCAGCATACCTTACTATACGACTTCTTACACCTAGCTAGTCAGTTCCACTCAATAAGATAAATGCTCGATTACCATTGCATAAGATTCACTAAATTCTAGCTTGCAGTAACTAGTAACCTGCAAGTTCATTTAAGCATTACAAAATCATATATAACTATGCAATCATTATTAACTCACGATAAACAGTATCATCCTACAAAGCAAATTATTTCATATAACCATATGAAATACTACACATTTGAATATTTGGACTAATTCATAAATCAGTATGAAATACTACACATTTGAATATTTGGATTACATCATAAATCCCTATGAAATACTACACATTTGAATATTTGGATTACATGCAATCCGTCAATTCTAACAATGAACTAATAACTGTAAAATTAAAGAAATAAATTGCATATCAACTCTAACATATCAACAGGTTTCTGCGAAATTAAATAAACGATACATTGCATGGATCATAAGCATATCAAACACATTTGCATGAAACCAACAAATAAAATAGAAAATAACATGAAAATTAAAATTGGGAACCTTAATGATGTTTCTCTTCCACACAATCGTGCGTCCTAGCACCACAGCCTGTCCTTTCCTTTCAAGACAGCTATCTGGCCTCTTTACTTGTTAACGAGTGAAAACACTATTCTTTTAGGTTTCCCACGGAGTCAAACTCTTTTGTCTTCTCACAAGACAAATTTCTGACTAAAGAATTTTGACTAAGGTCAGTAATTTTAAACTCCCATAACTTCTAAAGTGTGCGCCTTAATTTTAACTGACCAATCGAAGCAACTGTTCCTAAATTTTCCCCAAAATAATCATGTCTTTTATCAGATTTTGACAGCCTAGAATACGATGCGATCAAATTTCCTTTGAAGATCAATTATTTGGCATGCGGTCCTTTACAAACAGATACGGTCGGTAGTTCTAATGTACTCTCTGCCAAGATACCGTTACAATGACTGGGTCAATTCTACTGAACCTTAACGTAGGTCTTTTTGTGTTTCAGAGATGAAATAAGGGAAATATCAAAGTGACCTTTCTCAAGACTTTTCTGGCTTCACTATGATAAAATTTTAATGCACACTTTATTCAACTTGAAGATTCAGTGCTTCTTCAAAATTCGACACATTACATTTACCAACCACCAGCTTCCACATTAATGGACAACATCATTCAAAACATATCGTTTCTAATGAAAAATAAGCGAACTGTGAATTTCCGAGGCCGACAAAACTTTATCCGTTAACGGTGCTTGCCAAATCTATTCATCATAAACAGATTTGGCAATTTAATGCTAGGCAATTATAGTAAACATTATCATGCAGAAAATAAATTCAGACTAAATCAATCGTGACAACGAACTGTAATCAAACTTTCTAGCTAGATTTGGTTTGTTTGGGTTGGGTGCAACGTTTTATCTGTAGATATTTAGAAGTAAGTTTTAATCAGTTCTATATAGCCATTATTGCGCTGATGTACCTTTAAATAACATACATACATACATACATACATACATACATACATACATACATATTGTGACATGTAATTAATGCATCAAACAATAAAACCCATAATTGTCTAACATATAAAATGCAAAGGTAATTTAAAGAGGTAACTAAAATCAGGGATTATTTTTTAAATCATTACTAAAATCAGCTTCAGAACCTATTACAATATAAGCCACTTGTAATGGAGTAGCACTGACAGAGATGCATTCAATTATAACGCTTTATGAACTGAACATTAGCAACAACAAATAAAGGAACTCCAAACAACAAACTTTAACAAAATCAGAGATATATGAAATAAAGGCCACAGAGACCTCTTTTGCAGTAAGGATGTAGCATTTATCAAGATGCATCACCTAACCATATTTTGTGATTTTAATTCTAGTGGTTATGAGCTAAATACAAACTTCACCAAAGTAAAAAAGTAAAATATAGGTCATGATGTGCTTCATTTGTTGTAAGGATGTGGTATTAAGATAAATGCATATCATCCTCAATTTCATGACTATAGAATGACCAGTACCCGATAAATGAACATCAAGTACAACACTTAACCGAAGTCAGAGAGGAGTAAAATATAGAATAGGACATAATGATATGCTTCTGCAATAAGGGAGTAGTGCTCGTGAAAAAGCACCCACTCATCACGTTTAATTATTCTAGACTGGATAGTTTATAGATAGCCTTAAAAATCATATGTGGTTAGAACCAAAATGCAAACATGACCTAATCCAGATATGTAGGTCACGCTAGCCTTGTTATTTGCACTGGTGTGGTACAAATCGAGATGTAAACACTCAAATAAATACATTATTTCATCACAGAGAAGTTAATCTAATTCAGTGATGTCTGAAATATGCGTCTGAGTGACCCACTTTAATCATGAGAATATAATACTCATTAAGATTCAAGAGACATCTTTTCACACAGCTTTGTGATTTCTAGCCAAAGAATTGTCTTTATGGAGCAAAATGTTTGGTCATGAGCTAAACACACTGAGCTAAACTAAGCCAGTAAAATGTGACATGTTGAACACAGTGAGTTTAATTTATTGTAAAACTGTCATAATAAACAGATACACTCAGTCATATCGTTCGATGACTCTACCACCGAAAGAGCTTAAGAAATCAATTTAAAAACACATCATTTAAGAAACGTCAGCGACTTTGCAATAGTGGTCACAGTGACCTATTTTGTGATGAAGTGTACCCATGCAAATTCATATCCGCAACAAGTTTCACCATTCCAGATATCAGAAATATGCATACAATGTGGACAGAAAACAAAGGGAAAAGACTGAGTTAAACGCGAAAACGTAACCACGAATATAAATATACTTTGGTGCATACACGGATAGTAATGTAAACACTTGGGATTGGTAGGAAGACGGCCCAATAACAATGACCACTCGAGGAGCCATATAGATCCGAATATTGCGTCTACCTATGCGCAAACTGTCTCCAGTGTTACTGGAGTGATGCCACCCTACCGAATGTTATGCGCGAGATAAAACCTGATGAGGACAATTTTTTTAACAATATACAAGAAAACGAAAGACGTCACTGGACTTTCATCTTGCAAATGAAACGTTGATGCTGAGATTTTCTGTTTTGCTTTTGATTTTATAACTGAGGTTTATCAAAGTGTCTGTGCAACAAATGAATGTGTCAGTTTGTCTGTTTCCCGCCGATATAAATCAATTCACGCCGGGGACCGTTGTCCTGTGTAAAAACCGGACATTGATTAATTTTCGCGATTGCGCATTTCGCGTATGACAACACAAATAACAATGACTATCAAATATAATGATCGTCAGAATTTTATTAACGTTTTAATCAATTTGAAAATCAATTTGTTAAGGAAGTGTTGCTTTCAATTGTATTTAATCGTGTTAAAAGTAAAGACTGACACACAACAGACCCCTAAAATTCCTTCAACATACCCCTAAGTGTCGTATATTATAGAGCAGCTGCAAACGTCTTTAACACGTATTTAAGGGTTTTCTTTCCTTCTCTTAAAATATATTACTATATTTTCTTAATAAGTTTAAAACAATGTCTTACACACACACACACACACACATCTCTCTCTCTCTCTCTCTCTCTCTCTCTCTCTCTCTCTCTCTATATATATATATATATATATATATATATATATATATATATATATATATATATGCGAGTGATTCGTGAAACTGTTAACACGAACCAGCCTTTGTTCAAGAACTTATATTAAGCACAAGCGTAATCATGTATTAATTTTATTTTATATTATAAACCTCATATACATGACGATTTGATCGCTTACTAAAAAAGGTTTAACTGTATAATAATTGAAACGTGTCAATAATGAAAAACCATGTAAATAAAATGCTTATTCTAGTCAATGCCTGTCACAGCATATCTACAAAATACAATTATTTGTTTAACTTCCCATATCAAATAATTTTGTTTCACAGTTTATACCTGTCATATATATATATATATATATATATATATATATATATATATATATATATATATATATATATATATCACATATTGAATTTCTCATTTATTCCTTTTATTTTTCAGATATCATCGTACTCGGGATTGTTGAATCCAAGACTAGACAATTTTTTGTGGTACGAACTGTTGCTCTTTTCAGGCGAATTTTGCTTGTAATTGGTCATGTTAGTTGCTTTTTTAATTCACTTTTTGTTGGGTTTTTTTCTACCCTACACTAAATGCACATGCGAAGAATTTCATTTCTGTTACCAGGCCGTTAAACGTGAGTAAATCTATCCATTGAGATGTTAGTTTTTGTCGTGATTACTTTTCCTAACTTATTAGGTTCTATTCTTCTGCACGTTTTATGTGCACACGAAATAGCAACTATTTATTTAAAACATTATTTCAAATTGTTGAATGAAATCTTTGAGAATATACTTACACTATTTATTAATAGATTTTTTAACCACTACTGAATGATATCTGTACAAATTCGTGAATGACGATGCAATATAATGTTTTATCTAGCTGTTTGGAACAGGCACCCAGATCTGACAATATTTTATTATACTTATCGAGACATTCACTGGAATTTATAGTGAATTCAAACCTGGAACTATATTGCTGTTAATCAACAAAAGGCTGTTGGTATAAAAACATTCTAGGAGCAACTATTGACACATTATCACCTTCAGTTTTGGATTTAATTTGGGCTTCTCCTGAAATTTTTTCAGGACTATGAATTATTAGGACTTGAGTCTGTAATTCTAGGATTATCTGGGATTTAATTCGTAATACCGTATTTTCTTTTTTATTACATTTTTATTTTGTATTCTAGGGAAATAAATTATTTGTTGAATTTTACAATGCTTGTTGCTTTTCACTCTTTTCTGTTACTGATTTTAAGAGCATAGACTCGTATTAATATTTTTACTCTGCAAGTCCAACGAAAGTAAAAATAAATCACGATTTCCTCTCAAACTCTTACAAATCTGGTCCATGAACTGAAGAATTCTAATATGGTGCTTTAATTCTCTTATATAGTCTCCATCTGCCCACTACATCAAGAAAATCTGAATCATTAGAAGGATTGTAGAATATTTAAATCTTTAAATTGTAAAATAATATGAGTCATGTTCTAATTGTGAACTAATGTAACAATAATATTCTGATTTTCTAAATTATTGAGCCAATCAACTACTATGACGTGCTTAATATCTCTACATGAAAAATTCACTCCTAGTTCACATGTAATTTTTGTGACCTCCATTCAAACTAAGGCGTGGCGTGCTGGACCGGCATAGTTGTTGACTTGACCTTACCAATTAACCAATGGGGAAAGTATATAATGTACTCTTTTTATCACTGGCCAGCCTCAGAATGAAAAGAAAAAAATACAAACGTCATAAACCCAAATGACTGAAATAAAACTATTTTATAAAGTAATATATAATGTATATATCCATAACAGTATGATACCGGGTAATCTAAGACGTCTGCTGATGGTATTCTACGATTTGTACCTGGCAATCAAAGACCTGTTCCTATTTTCTTCATATGCAACCTCCAGAGGTTCCCCCTCCAACCACCTATTTCAAAGCCATTCCAGAAGCTGTTACGGCAGCTCCTAACGGCTCCGCTTTTGCAACCACTGTAGCCGCTGCTGCCAACAATGCTGGAATCGATGCATAGAATGGAAATATTTCACCGGTTTCTTGCATTTGCATCACCTTTGACTTAGATAAATTTAATGTTACCAATGTGAAATTTAGTTTGGCTATATTAAGCTGTTCAAGCTGTGTTTTCGTCAGCCGTACAGGGAAATGTTTTCAAATTTTGCCGAAGAAAGCCTTATTGTGACCCTACAATTGCTTGTTTTGCGGGGGTTTTTTTTCCAAGCTGGTTTACGCTAAGGCCGACCCTCACTTCATGATAGGACATTATTATTTGAAAACGTAACCGGTTTAGTTACTCCATCCTCTACAAGGACCCTCAGTCAACTACCCTTACCCCTCAACAACAAAAGTTTTGTCAGAAAGAATCACAGCATAACATCGATAAACATCGCCAGCCTTACCTACACGTGCATGAAAGCACATGTCAACAATAGACTATCTGAATAATTCCAGGCTTTCTATTGAAAAGTAATAATCAGATACAACTTAATGATGTCCCGCTAGGAAATTTGGAAAACAGTGGCGGTCCATACACGGACACTGATTATGATATGCACGTGTAATCTGATCTTCTGTATGGTTAAGCAATATTTCTTCAGAGGCTTCGGATGACATTTAACTGCAAAGAATACTCAGTCACTTCTAAGTTGTCAAATATCATCTTACTAGTGGGTTGTTCGTTATCTAGATTTGTATGTTGAAACGACACGAACACATGTTGGTTACATATTTGCCAAGTAAACTGGTGCTGAATACAACTTGGTGGGCGAGCATCTGTGTTATGTGAGAGAAACGACACCGTTGACTTGGTTCCTGACCGCATGAATGACATCAAACGGTATTCTGTAGCAAATGAAGAGGATAACACAGGCATCCACAATGTTTATGTTTATAATACAACTCTACCATCAGCAGTACCTGCAACACGCCAAATTGCATTGTTATTGTTGTTCTTACGGGTTAATATAACTGTATGTTTGGCCCCCAAAATAACTTTCTGAACATCTACACAAACCCAAACATATGATTGAGATGAATAAAAATCGAAATTCACAATGAGACTCCACAAAGTTGTCCTTGACGCTGTGCAAATCCACTGTTAAAAGCGTAGGTGGCGCCTACAACTACAGGTCGTATATCTACATAAGCGTTGCGTTCAAAGATGTTAGGACGCATAATTGAATATTGTCGAGAATCCGCATAATCATCACTGCATCTATCAATTCCAAAAATCCTCAGGGCAATGTCAACCTTGTCAAGAAGTGATTCAGTTTCCTTTGAGTCGATGGAATAGCGTGCGCTTGTGAAGAACGTACGATTCCATTGTTAACAAAACAATAGGCATTCGTCACCAGCGAGTTTGTCTTGTTTACGTTTTCCCTCAATTTCCAAGAAGGCCTCGCATGTAAGAAAAAACTTAGATGTGTCTTGCACATACAATGATATTATGTTTTCATTACGGGCCCTAGTTGGGTATGAGTAACCACTTTCGCTTCGATCCACTAATGCATGGGCACCTATATCAAAAGCTTTATCTGTCATATGTTTGATCTCAGCCGTTGTTTATACATTACTAATTTTTGTCTAAAGATGCCGTCCAAATCCACTTTCCTTTGCCAGGTTTACAATTACTGAATCAATCAATCGTTGTTGATGGGATTCATTAATAATTTGACAAATGACGGCTGGTTCAACCACTTTTGGTGGTTGACGAGTTACTAATCGTCGTAGGCGATCTAGAATCGTTTGAACCGCTTTCAATTCTATTTTTTAATCGATCAGTAGCAGCTTTGTTCACGCTATTAAAATATCGTATTAGAATTTGTTTATTAATTGGTGCATCGCACGATGACAAGGCTGTGAACCCCTTTGGTGCCCCTGCAAACAATCCACGAACAACATCAAAACGTCCAGTCCTGTAATATGTCATATAAACAGTTTCTACGCGTTAACAACACGCAAAAGTGTCTCACGTCCAGCTACGACTGTCATTATATTAAATATCAGGTCGATGTCTAATGTACAATTTCATTTTCAATATTTCACACAGCGAGGATCTACGATGTCGATATTGATCAACAAGGGTCAGCCAATAAATGTGCACCGATTATTATGACATGAAAGATACACAGCCAACGTGAGCAGTAATTGATATCAAATTCCCCGGTTTTACAGTTGGTGAAAACCCAAACAAAATCTAACCATGAAAAGCCTGTGGCTAGAGTCTATTAGTTTCTACAGTTACTTTTATTGCATTTTTAATATGCTGGATACGTTTAGCTATCATACTAATTGGACCCGGTTTTCCTTCTGTTCTCGTTAGTGCTGCCACCTGTTCTACTGCGAGAGAGAGAGAGAGAGAGAGAGAGAGAGAGAGAGAGAGATTTACTCTGTAGAAGTTAATCGCGGTTCCCGTTTATAAAACCACCGAAGTTGTGCGTGTATGTGTCTTTGTGTGAGGACGAGACAGAGACAGAGAGGGAGACGAAGAGTTGCGTTTATTCAATACATCATGTAACTAATAATAATAATAATAATAATAATAATAATAATAATAATTATTATTATTATTATTATTATTATTATTATTATTCATAAATTTTTGTGTCTGTACATTGTATATTCTTTGCTGTAACTTGTTTTGTTATGTTAAGTAAATACAGATCCTATGACTTGGAGAGAACTCTACAGGTTCACAACTCTTGGAACATCTGATATCTCTCGTTCTGGAACATGAACTCTCCCCACAATCACTAGATGATAGCAAGAATCGAGAAGTAAGGGGCAGAGTAAAGATGGATGACTGGGAGAGTAGAGAAGATTATAAAAAGTAAAAATGAACTCTGCTCTGCCTCTGCTATTCTTTAACACTACCTAGTGGTCAGTCCTTTATGTGTGGAAAAAGATATAATAGAAAGGTCGACGGAAAGAAAAGAAAGGGGAATTAGAATAGAGAGAAGAAGGAAAACACAGAAAGGAACCACTAGGTCACTGATTCAACTTACCACGCCACTGGACAATAGTCTATCACCTAACTGGACTGTCTCAAACTGAAAGTGTTCTTAAATAACACAGAGAAAGATAAGGATGTGAATAACCTATACAATTCCAAATCATGGTACATAGAAAATATTTATTAATATTCACCTGAACGTAGTGTAACATCTTAAGAAAACGTAGTTTCGATGACTTGCTATATATATATATATATATATATATATATATATATATATATATATATATATATATATATATATATAATCATGTTCAGACATTTGCCAAATTTGCACGATTATATCTTCTGCCACAGAACTGATTACCCAGGGTTCATTGGGATTCCATGAGAATTCTAAGATCTCAGCTGCGTGTTCACAATAAATGAACTTCATCTTTGTTGGAGCACCTTCTACAGATTGTTCCTCTCCAAGTAGGCTTAGATCACGGACATCCAGCCTTTTGCCTATGCTACTATATGCCAGGATATTCTCATTGCGAGGGGACCACTGGATCTTTAAGGGTGCATCTTTATGGGACTCGAAAGAGTACAGCTTCCATTTTAAATTCCTTAGATCCCACAATGCAATAATCTCATCAGCAGATCCAGTGGCCAGAATAAACTCGTTATACGGATTAAAGGACAGGCAGTGGACCTCAGCAGCGTGGGCATAAACAATACGACTGGTGTTGTTTGAGCGAGTGTCCCAGATCATAAGTTTCTCGTCATCAGCCACAGACCCATACATACTTTGGTAGAAGGGATGCCATGCCACATCATTCACAATTGATGAATGTTCTGTAAAAATGGTAATCGGATTAATAAGTCCTGCTTCTGTGGGCATGGAATTGATATCCCATAAACAAATGGTGTGGTCGCCTGAAGCACTAATTAGATAGCCATTCAGAATGGGATTCCATGACAGACCATATCCTTCTTTGTGATGGCCTTTCAATATCAGTTCTGGACTACATTTGCCACTGGGATCAGGTTCAGATGGGTGCTTTGTGTAGTCAAATATCAATACCTCGCTGTAAGCTGTTTTTGTTGCAATGATGGAAGGATTCTGTGGCATGAAGCAAGCTTTGGTCACCTCACCTTCATGGTTAATTTTCATCTCTATCCTAATCTCGCTGCCAACCGATTGGTTGTCGTAATGGGGAGCATACAACTGTGGATTTTCACTGGGTAGCTGTACACTAGCTATCATCAAGTAGTTTTGCTCATTCGAACTAGTGCGTGTCCCCAGTATTAATCTGTGTAAAGAGTAGTCGTCTCCATCTGGTATTATGATCTCGGGCAACCACTGTGTTGTGAGACTTGGCCATTCAAGGGCATGTCTCTCCACTAAGTCATTTCGAACAGGCTTGTTCGATTCAAATATCTTCTTTTCCTCATCGCTCAACATCTTTTCCTCTGCGTCGTGAAAACATCCTTCTCTGTCCCTCATGATTGTAAATTATAAATATAAATATTGCACGTTTCGGTTCAAAGAAAGAAAGTACCTCAGAATAAGTCGGGTTTTTTTTCTAATGACAGGTTGACATGCGCATGGCAAGAATCACAATCAGTAATATATCTATACAGAACTAAACTGTAACTGCTTTTTATACTATCTCTGGTCGGTCGTCATGCCCTTATTCATTATTTCTCAAAGAAGCTAATAGTACGTCAGTTTATAGGATTAACGGTTTCGCAATCATGCAAATGACTTAAGTTGTAATTATGCCTCATCGTTCGACATACGGCATGAGGTGATTTCTAGGTGTAAACCTATCTGGACAATTAACTATTGCTAATAGTTTAGAAATATTTTATAATAAATGTTAACATTCCATAATAATAATAATAATAATAATAATAATAAACATCTACCGATTTTCACAAATAATATATCAATGTGTAAGTTCATTTTTTCTATTAAAAAACTTCTTGGCATTCATTTGTCTGACAGAATTAGAAATAAAACGTTGCAATCTTTCACTGCTTTGGTTACTGACAGATTTTGTTATGTATGCGGATACCCCTCTGACATCTACTTATATAATACCTTGATGGAAAAGTTGAAAGGTCCTTATACCTGTTTTCCACCACCCTCTGCCCCCAAACCACCGTTGTGCATATGTGGATATTTTTCAAAACCAAGAAGACTTTGGATTTTAGGAAATTATTTTAGGTAGTTTTGATTTGGGTTCATCTTTCATTTTGATAGCGATGTACTTTTTCGGATTCTCATCGTCATATTTTCTTTCGTTCTTCCTCAAGCTGAAACTTTAATTCCTTAGGCATTACGAGTTAAACTCGTTGTCCCTTTCTTTTTATAAATTAATTCGTGATTCTTACCAGAGATTGATATATCTTTTTTCCTTTTCATGTATGTAAGATAATCGTCTTGTATATTTATTATTATTATTATTATTATTATTATTATTATTATTATTATTATTATTATTGTTTTGTGCTATTTACCCATTTTTGTATTGTCAGCAATTGTCTATTTGGATCAAAATTGTTACAAGTGTGTTTGATTATATTGATATTTTTATTTAATTATTTCATGTTAGAGATGGAAAGATAAAAAAGATATCGGGTTATTTGGATTTTACGGCAGGAGAGGCTGGTTGGTCAAATATTTTGCCAGTGATAGTGAGTGGACTGGTCAACATACCACATCCGTAGTGGGACTGATATACCCATCCCCTCCCATCCCAGTGGCAATACTTTCTTCCTCCTCCAACATCATTATGGTCTGATGTTTTTCCCTTAATTTGGGGCGAAATTTGGCCATGTTCCTTTGCATGCACTTGACCTGGTCACAAAACATGCCACACTCCATGAATATTTTAATGTGAATAGATAGTAAACATTTAGGATCTCATAGACACGGACAAAAAAAAAAGTTAATGTTGCGTCTTTTCCAGCACGTCTATTCGATATGTTTCTACCTTGCAAATTTTCTGTTTTTATTAGGTGTTTAATGTTAGTTTTGTCAATTTACGATGAATATGCTTTACCCTAATTTGGGGTGAAATTTTTACAGAATGTGAGAGAGTGGTTTGGGCGAACTAATTTCTCCTTTCATTTAGTTATTTAATATCAGAGAGAGAGAGAGGGGAAATATTATTTGTTTTATTTGTATTTCAGTGAAGGATGAAGTGGGAATGATATCCTACCAACTCCATCACAGTGGCTGTACTTTATTCCCACCCTATTTCAGACAATCATCATCCTTCCAATAAGTATAGATGGACAAATAGCATATCAACCTACAGTTAAGACGCTATTATCTGGCAATCTGATATATTCTGATTAAATTAATAAGCAATTACTTATGGCAGAGAAAACCTCCTTAAAATTATCAGAACGATTCCAAGTTAACACACAGGTCACAACCACGCATGTGTATTCCATTTATTTTGGTGTTTTTTAACCATTCAATGATCGTTGAATTAACTATTAATACTAGAGCTGACCAAGTATACTTTTATATGGATGTGACTGACCAAGTATAATTTATATTGGTATATGATTTATCTAAATTAAATCGGTAGACAATTATTGGTTTTTCAAATTTCTTTGTTACAGAGGAAAATAATAAAATAAAACAGAGACAAACAGTCATACATACAATTATATTGTTATAAAGGTGTTACGACATATGTGTTAAAATTTAAATTCTTCTAATTCTTTGTTTCATTTTTATTTCATTTTTACATCATTAAATGTAGTTATTGTTATTATGATGATTATGTTTGCATGGGTCTAATAGTTTGTTAGAAACATCGTATTTATTTAAAACGTAAATGTGACTCATGTAAGCACGAGCTTTGTATGATAGTAAATTCTTTGCAAGTAAACATTCAGCAGTAGCTATGTAAATGATTGGCTGATACTTGTTCAGGCTTTCGTAATGTCCATATGGATTGCGAAATCACACGTGTTTCTTGTGCGTGTGTACATGAAACGACGTATTAGTTTGTTTTAAATGCTCAGTTACCTGTAAGAAATATTCAGTCGTAGTCGTAGTCATAGTCGTAGTCAGTCATAGTTGAGAGTCACAATTACTAGTTTGAAAAAAGGAAAATCGCCAGGGTCGGATGGACTAACTAATGACTTTTACATTACTTTTAAAAATGATTTGGTTGATATTTTAGAATTGCAATATAATAATATTTTATTGAAAGGGGAAATGCCCAAAACTCTAAGGGAGGGGATAATTACCTTAATATATAAAGGGAAAGGAGAAAGAAATGATTTAAAAAACTGGAGGCCAATAACTCTTTTAAACGCAGATTACAAAATATTGAGTAAAATAATAACTAATAGAATCAGAAAATGCTTAAATAATATAATAGATTTTAACCAGAGCTGTGGGGGAGTGGAAAGGAAAATTATAAACAATACTTTATCAATTTCGGCAATTATAGACCTTGTAAAAAGTAAAAATGAGAAAGCGATAATGTTTCTTTTTGATCAGGAAAAGGCGTTCGACAGAATCGAACATGAATTTATTTTTCAGACATTAGAGAAATGTGGGTTTGGGATAAACTTAATAAATTGGATAAAAGCAATGTATAGGAATATTACTTCTAGAATAATAATAAATGGAGCCCTGACGGGTGAATTTCCGCTTCAACGTTCAGTTAGACAGGGCTGCCCTTTATCAATGATATTGTATGCTATAGCCATAGAATCCTTGAATATAAATATAAAGAATAACACTAATATTCAAGGATTAAAAATACCTAATATGAAAGAGGAATTTAAAACTATACTACATGCAGATGACTGCACCAACTTTACCAGAGACGAATATTCTTTTAAACATCTACAAGAAGAATTTATAAAATTTGGAAAAGTCTCTGGCTCGGCAATAAATCATAGCAAGACTGAAATTTTACTAATAGGAAACTGGCTAGGAAATCACCCAGGTCTCCCGCCAAATTTGATTAAAACTCGTGTAAAAGCACTAGGAATTACCTTTGGGCTGAACTCAACTCTAAACAACTATAGTGAGTTAATATCAAACTTAGACGCACAAATTGAAACTTGGTCGCATGTCAGGATTAACTTAATAGACCGTATACAAGTTGCTAAGACTTACCTGTATAGCCAATTAAATTACATTATGAACACAACTCATTTGACAGAAGCCATGATCGGCAACCTAGAAAGGAAAATAACGAGCTTTATTTGGGAAAATAAAATTCACTATTTAGCAAAAAAATACATATGCAGACCCAAAGTTGGGGGGGGGGGGATTAGACCTCCCTAATCTAAGCTTGAAACAGAAAGCGATGATTTTAAATGGATTTAAAGTATTAAATAAAAAACCATTATACCCATGGGAAGCTATTAATTTTTACTTATATGGATACCTATGCAAATTTAATAAAAATATATATATAAAAATAATTCACTCAGTAAACTATTAGAACCTCCAGGATACTTCAAGAGAGTAAAAGAATTAATATACATCAATAGAAACAATGAAGAACTATGGAAGAAAGAAAAGGATATATATAAAACATTAATGGAACCCTTACTAAATGAGAAACATGTAATAGAATTAAAATACCCAAACTTTAATTAGGAAATGATTTGGAAAAATTGGGCAGGCATTAAAATGCCTGCTATCCAAAGTAGAATGTTTTTTTACATCCATGATAGGTGGCTAACAGGAGAAGTAGCCTTCGACAGACATTTAACAAACAACATACCTAAATGTAGATTGTGTAGTAGATATATAGACTCAAAGAAACACCTAATTTTGGAATGCAAAAATAATAAACTCGAAAGAGAAAATATTAAAACAAAAATACTTAGGAAATATGGAATTAATATAAATTCTCATCTTCTATATACAAATGAAATTAATGATAAAGAAATATATGATGACATTATAAACTTTATAAACACAATTATGAAAACAATAAGAAATTGGTAACAATATATACCTGTGGGATCTTACATATAACAAATACACATAAAAAAGGGGAAGGGAAGGATGAAGGTACGTGGCCAATACTACGTGACTAACGTGAGGTAGGACGGCCCGTACCGACTCCTAAACCCGACCCCTACGAACACACATACACGTAGCACGCATTCTGTCCTACAATCTACCTATCTTCTCTAGACAGAATTAAAACAAAAAGAGTTCCAAAGTTAGGGAGGCCGATATCGATCTAGATCACAACCGGTCTCCTGAAGCAATAGGAACTCATAAAGTTAAAAAAACTAAGAGGATTTGATGTTTTAAAGCCAGCCCATACAATAATATAAACGCAGACACAACAGATAACACAAACATATAGCATACACAGGGCAACATAGATCCTTGGCAAGGATCACTTAAAATAAATGAGCGGTGACTTCCAGTTCGGGAAGAAAGCTCTTATATACACTAGATTAGGACCGGTGTTTTAACCCTAACACAAAATTGTCTTAAAAAGAAATTCTTAAAATACTACAAATTGCACATGCAATCTAAAGAAAACAAAAAATATATAAAAACTTTTATGTTTCGGACTAGGGGGTCCCTCAGATGATGATATTTCTGAGAGGGACCACACCAATAATCATAATGCTAATTCCCATTGTCCGTAGGGTACAAACCTCATTTGTCCGTTGTCCGTAGAAATCTTGTCCGTAGGGTACAAAGTAGGGTCCCGTAATGCTAATTCCCATTGTTCCTATATAGGCCCAGGGTGTGCTAGTAGCTATACAAAATTCCCATTGTCCGTATATAGGTCAAGGGTGTGCCATTTGTCCCTATAGATCTTGTCGCTGTATTCGATATTGTGGTCCCGTAATGCTACTTCCGATTGTCCCTATATAGGCCCAGGGTGTGCTAGTAGCTATACAAAATTCCCATTGTCCCTATATAGGTCAAGGGTGTGTCATTTGTCCCTATAAATCTTGTCCCTATATTCGATATTGGGGTTCCGTAATGCTAATTTTCATTGTCCCCCTTTCGCCCCACTATACTATTTACACCTATCTGTTCAATGATGTCTTAAGAAAATATTCTGACTTTAGTCCTAAAAGAATAGTTTGAATGTGCGAAGATCAATTGGACCGTTGCCAAGTTTCACCAATATGAAACCTACTACAAGAGAATCGTTTCATGTAAAGTATTTCTGGAATGTATTAAAGATCTAAAGGGATTATTACTATCCCCCAAGAGTTATATTTCACAGTCATGAAGAATTTTTCTAAGCTGTTGCATGATGCCTGCATGCCATTGTTTTAAATTTAATCATTTAAAGACCATTATAAAAGTAATTAAAGGTATTCATAGGAATTGATACAGAGAAAGAATATATGGAAGGTCTAAAAGGTCTAAAGGGATTTTCAAAATTGCCTTACAGAGTTTTTTTTCACTGTTATGGGGGTTATTCTAAGTTGTTGCATTATGCATTCATGCAATAATGGAATTTAGTCCTAAAACAAGACTATTTTAAAGGTTAGAGAGGTCTAAATAATATGAATCTTTGAAAGATATTAAACTTCTAAACGTATTTTTATTATTAACCCACGTTTATGATGGTTATTCTAAGTTACTTCACAATGTACGCCCACCATGTTTGGAAATTTAATAATGTTAAAGTCATTGTAAAGTTAGGAAAGATCTTCAAGGGAATTGTTGCAGAGAAATAATATTTGGAAGATATTAAAGTTCTAAGGATCTTGTTACTATTGTCCCACAGAACTTATTGGAGTTCTTCAGAGTTGTTGTTGATCATGCATGCAACATTTTAGAATTTAGTCATGAAAAGATTGATTTAAAGGTAGGAATGGTCTTGATGAGAGACGTAGCACAAAAGGAATATTTGGAACATATTAAAAATCTCAAGGCGCTATTACTGTTGCCCCGTAGGGTTATATTTCACAGCCTAGGGTGTTAATTACAAATTCTTGCATTATGTCGGCATACCTTTTTTAAAAAATTTAGTTTTGAAAAGAAAGACTATTTTCAAAGTAGGAGAGACTTAGATGGGAGATGTTGCATAACATGAATAGTAGGAATATATTAAATGTCTAAAGAGAATTTTACTATTGCCACATAGACTTGAATTTCACACCTTTGGGGGTATTTCCAGTGGATGTTGTATGATGCAAACATGCTCATTTTAAATACTATTGTAATGCAAGGAAAAGTCTTCAAGGTAATTGTTGCAGGAAAAGAATATCTTTAAGACATTAAAGGTCTGTATGTGTCGTTGCTATCACCCTGTAGACTTATATTTCTCTATGGAGATTATTCCAAGTTGCTGCATGCCCAATTTTGGAATTTAGTCATAGAAACACTGACTTAAAGGAGAACAGAAATCAATGGAAATATAGAATAATAATAAAGCACTATAGAAGAAAACCTTATTCTGAAGTATCACCTGTGACCGTAATGCCAATATACAAATATTGGCATATCTTAAAGGAGCTGAATTTCCGTGACCTCATATGGTGGCGCTCTACAGTTTCGTATTTTGCATAGGGTTAGGATTTTAAAGAAAAGAATTTCCCTGGGTCTCCTCACTGGTTACACTGGGAATTTAAAAAAAGACCTTGTATATCTTAGGTATTGTTCAAAGAACCTTTAATTGCCTTTATTTTGATTTCTGATTGATGGGTGTGAATACGGGTTATAGAGTATACAGCTTGGCCTTTCTCCAGAGGTGCACCTTTCAAAAAAGTGCTAGCTCCACTTGGTCATTTTCACTTCCTGAACTTCAGAGGTAAATTGTAATAACAAGAGCAGATAACATTTTAACATTTTATATATTTGGTAATTCATTCGTTGCACTTTCAGAAGCTGGTATTGTCTAGTCTGGCAAAATTCATTTTCCCTATTTTAATAGCTGCTAAGGATAGTGCACTTTAGACAAATTCATGCTGAGTTTTGGAGCACAAGGGAGCAGTCATTTTAGTTAGCAGTGTGACAAGATCATTTACAATTTCCTAAAGTACAATATCCAAAGAAATGTCAGCCACATTACATGAAAGTAACACAGAGGTATGCCGACATTCTTTCCACTGTGCATGTTTTAAATGCAAACATTTCACCTTACATACGTCACTCGCTCAAAAGTACATAATAACTGGTGAGCGCCACCTATGCAAAATTTCCGGCCCTATTCGGTTACTTTCGTGATGTGACGTCATAGTAGCGACTCCAGCATCTCGACGGGCAGTTGCCAGCGACAAAGACAATGAAGTTTTGCGTTGCTTACGAGTGTAATGGCACATTAAGAAAGGGCTGTGGACAATTTATTTTCTTTTCCAAAAGATAAAAGCATAAAGAAAGTATAGATACATTATTGCAAGCCAGTCGATTACAAACACCATACAGCACTCTATGCTCATTACATTTCTCAAAGGATTGTTAAGAGAGGGATCATGAAAAATGGCAGCTCTAGGATACGCAAATGCTAGACCTAGACAAAAAGTTGGCGCTGTTCCAGACGTACCGTTGGATATTTTAAATCCTGTGAAAAGTGTTAAATGTGTGAGTTACGAAAATAGGCAGAAGGCCGAGTAAGTGACTACAAAATGCAACAATCAATTCACGGATCTTTTATCTACACCAACAGTGGTAAAACAAAATCGATAGCCCGACACCCAGGGTCCCTCTAATTTTAGTTCGGGCCCATCCTGTATTCAAAGTAAGGTACCCGTCGGGCTTGTCGAAAAAAAAAATTGTTTGCCTGAGGAAATGAGTAAATGTATTTTCAAGATGTTGACATGCATGCCATAACAAGGCACAATCTAAATCAAATCACCACTGTCCTAGGTGAAATTGAGATCTGATTTTAACGAAATGGAAGCTTTGCTAAAATTAAGATTCTAAACCCCTGACACGGTCTTGTTTCGAGAAAACACAATTTTCAGTAATCTTAAAATATTTTGTTAAATTTTTTAAAAAAAAAAAAACAACAAAAAAGAAAACCCTTTCAGTCTATGCCGGTTGCATGTAATATGTATAAACGGTAATCTGTAGTGATTGGAACTGACAAAATTATCCCTTGGGCAGTTTAAATAGCAGCGATTAAAAGAAAAGAGGTCAGGTATAAAATCAAAGTTTTACATTAACTGGCTGACAATAGAAATTGGGGGAGGCGACTGTTCCCCCACCCCCTTGCCCGAATGTGCGAGTGCTCAAGAAACGCGCCATTTCTACCTGTGATATGCCTTATAATCCCCCAGGCCAGGACAAGCCCCTTTTTTCATATTCTGGTCAGCCGAGGCTAAACTGCAAAACAGCTAAAGTTTGGACTTAATTACACAAGCAATAAAGCCAGTGTGACTAATTAACAGTTAATCCTTATCCTTGTATTTATCTTGTGAAAAGGACTGCCGTTCCGCCCATGTTCGACAGTGTGAGTATGTAAGCACCTGTAATTGATTGGTAAATAAACAATTCCCTATTTGTTGTAATTTACGACACCTATAGGACTTCATTTTAACAGTTCAAATTTGCAGTCACAAGTAACGTACATGTAGCAACTGTTTTTCCCACTTTTTTTGTCCCACCTTATTTCCTTAGGTTTAAATCTTAAGGCATGTAAGACTGTTTACTGAATGAAAATATTTATTCTGAATTAGTTTTTTGTTGGGGGGGCACATATACTGCATGGTATATTTTGTTTTATTCCTTCTATTAATTCAATCATGGTAATTAGACATTACATACACGGTAGAGGAATGTGAGGTGTTAACTGGCCGAGTTTCTTTGGCGGAATTGGAGATGCGATTTTGTTTGCAGGGACAATTACACAGCATTCACAGTTTTCATTCATGGGATTTAAGCTAATTAGTGACATTTTTATTTTATTTTATTTTTTTATTTTTTTACTATAGTACTGTTGTAGTGGTTTTAAAAAATCTGAAATTTACCTTTATAATGTTTAATCTTAACATTCTATTTACTGAAGGAAAGAACTGTTTTGTGATATTAATTACTTCGTCCAGTGCCGGATTTAGACATAGCGAGGCCCTAAGGTATGGGAAGCTGTAGAGGCCCTATTTGGTATAAAATAAATTTGAGAGACCCCTTAAAACTGTGAGGCCCCTAAGCTGTAGCTTGTTTAGCTTATGCCTAAATTGGGCACTGATTTCATCGCTACAATATTCACAAGTGATAAAATAGAATATGGCATCTGTGGATTGCATATCTATTTATGTATGGTTTGGTGTTGTTTTATTCTGAGAAAGGAAACTGACTGACATAATGTAATAATCAGGAGTTCTCTGCAAAACGTCGTGAGATATTAGTAGATCGGGAGGTAGGTGTAGAAATAACCCCAGAATCGGGATTTTTCTCCCGGCTTGAGAGTTGACAGGTATGAACTGTCCGATCTTATGGAATTCAGTCAGGGCTTGTGAGTTCATTCAAGTCACCAGCCCGGGGTCTGTGCCTAAAATATTTTTCTTTGAGCACTGACCAGTGCAGTACATAAACTTATTTCAGACATGTATATATTATCAGATTTGTCAATACGCTAACTGTAGCCTGCATTAAAATACACCGTAATTAAATCATAAGAAGGAAGCTTCTTAATGTTTAAATTAATTACTTATGATTTCTGCTTTGCAGATTTATTTGTGGTTTTTGTTTTGAAAAACTGATGCTTAAGTTACGACCGATGAAAACCGTTCTCAATTCCTTTTACACCTCCCCGGTAATGGATACTGTTTCACACACAAGTCGGTACCCGTTCTAGTCTCTTCGCCCACAATTCAGTATTATCTCTCAGTGTTTCAGTGTTGGATGTATATTTTCAAAATATTAGTCCTTAGGTGGTGTGTTGGGGTAGGTAATGAATACTTCATTTTCATAAAATACGATTGAATCTCATCCTTCTTAAATGAATTTATTGCATTGTAGTTAATTTTTATTTTTACAACGGGCACCATCGCTTAATCCTTATCAGATTTTTGCACAGCACACAATGTATACATATTTATTTTAAAATTACATTGCCTTTTTAAATTCTTAACACACAGTTCAACAGATATAGTTATGAGCATCTCTCGGAAACAGATTCAACTTTTTAATGTGCAACCCAAATCTGATCTCCTGTATGCCTCGCTCGCCATGTTTCTGTTTCTATTCGAGGACTGGCTAGTATTGCATCACGGGACCACGTGATCTGTCGTCTCATCAAAACTCGGCAATTTACGGAATCGTGGCATCTTCCCCGCAATATAATCATTACCCGCCTACGATATGTAATTTATAAACATTGCAGTCGAAATAAAATTTGTAGAGAATTACATACATAAAAGGAAAAATTTTTATTTCTGGTCTTCTTTAAAGGTAGGAAAGTACCTGAAGGGAGTCTTTGCATAAAATGAATATTCGGAAGATATTAAACATCTCAAGGGACTGTTACTAACACACAGTACGGTTATATTTCACAGTTATGGGGGTTATTCCAAATCGTTGCAAGATGTCTGCATGCCATTTTTGGGAATTTAGTCTTAGAAGGACTGATTTAAATGGAAAGTTCTTAAATGGAGTCTAGGATTAGTGGAGCTAATAAAGTATACATGTAGACATACCAAGAAATTGAAAAAGAAATTTGTGTGTTTTGGATATCTTCCTTACATAATGTTGCAACAAATGAGTATAACATCTTCATCGTAGTAAAGATATGACAAATATTCTTACGAATGGTTGCAACTTAGAAAGGTCTAACAGAAATCGTATGCTGGATTAAAGGTATTGTCATTTCATATGTGGTACAAATGATAGCGCAACCACTATGTGGTGATTTTAAGAATTTTGTTTGTGTTCTTATTTACAGTTTAATAAATATCAAATAAACAAGAAATCCACATTTTAAAAACTAATTCTGTGTTGACAACGTTTCAGTACGATGACGTCAGTACCTTGAAGCTGAAGAAATAAAAGCTGCTTTAAAATATTTTATCAAATATGAGAAGGTGATCTAAGGTGTCCAAGTACTTAATTCAGTATATATTGCTTGCTTTTTGTCTTCTTTGCCTCCGGAAATTATTCAATTATTTCGGTATTAATCGGATTTAGAAGCAATTCCTCTATGAACTTTCCTATGGCCTGGAAGCAAAACAAGTTGTATCATTTACTTCAGTTCAGCCTTGTTAAAAAAAATGAGTTAAAGTCATGAAACTATTTCTGAAACCCATCTTGCCCATCCAGAACAATGAATAGTCAATACGATTAGTCACATAATGATAGGTAAAAGCTATTATCTCGTTACTGTACCTGGAGGAGCCTTGTCAGCAATCATGACTTGCTCATACAAAATCTTTACTCAAACTTTGTTAAAGCAAGGCGAGAGCTGATCATTGGATAATTACATTATTAACATCACTATACTATCATTACTCCAGTGTGGGCATATATATTTCAAAACAATTTTTATTTATTTGCTGTCATTATTGTATATATGTAAATTATCAAATGCATATTTATCTCACTTTTCATTTGGAATAATCAGACCAGAGTAGAGGGTCAGTCTCCTGACCACATGTAAGAACCTGCTGTCCAAATCTCTCTTCTCCATGACTTTGAATTCTTTGACCACAACATTGTATCAAATAAGTAGATAGTAAGCGTTTGTATTCACCTTTTTTAAAGGACATACACTCGTCTAGCAAAACCGCAGAGAGCGTTATTCTAGTACACCTCTGTCTTTATTTATAGACAGAATCCAAACTATATGTGTACTTACAGTCTATGTAAAAATCAATGTTTTCCTCGATTTTATTTTTTATATTGTTCTTAGTTTTGACGTTCAACATGCACTGCTAATCTATTGTTGGTTTCCTGTACACTGTCTATACCACATCTGGAAATCATAGTGTGTGATTTACTTGCAATTCACATACCATAAGGTGTTTGTGTGGTTTTATAGCACACCTTATCCAGGTAACTAGGAATTTTCTGTATTATTGTAACATTTTCATCCAAAGTGTGAAAGAAATACACAGGGAAGGATGTTAAGCCATGACCAAAATTAATCTCCATTAATATAAATAATATTTTGTATATTTGTTCAAGAAATTCATTTGTATAGTCAGTGTACAAAAATGTGAAACTGCTGACGTGAATTGTAGGATAGACATTTCTCATAACAACTTTTGTGAGCATAATTTAGTCATAAACTGTAGTGCTATTTAAGTTCATTTGCAGGTTGACGTTGCCAAGGGATTATATTGAACATTTCTTACACTGTAAAACATGGTTCAATCTGTTCTAAATGAGCTTGAAGGCTGTGCTTAATTTCTTCATGACAGCAGATGATATATTAAGGAACATGTTAAAATAATTTGATTAGAAAGAATAAAGATATAAATGGAATTGATATAGATGGAAATAAATTGATTTCTCACCCATGCGACAGAGAAATCTACCTGTTTTGCTAACCTTACTTTTCTTATCTCAGTCTGGTTATCTCAGCCCGTTTGTCTCGGTCTAGGTGTCTACGCGCTAGGGACTACTTTTAAAAAATAAACCTTTGTTGTCTTCTGCTATGCCTGACGTAGTTGTTCTAAAATCAAACAACGACAACAACAACAGCGACAACAACAACAACAACAAACAAACAAATGTATAACAAAACAACATTG
>JAECUM010023589.1:0-12355 GCA_016617855.1 Megalonaias nervosa
GGGGGGAGACGCATTTATGAGAAAGCTATTTATTTATATAAAAATATCTGCCGCATATAGGTAATATGTCAACCATTAGCTTAAGAGTTTCCGAATGATATTGATATACAGTGACATATTCGGAAAGTAAATGAGATTTTCGCTGTATAATTATCTTGCGATAGTAATCTAGCCGTGTAACACAAAACATTCCGAACATACATTTCTCACCACTCTGCTAACAAGACATTTGAAGAAAAATGTATTTGAAGAATTCATAATTCGTTCATGGCCATTCTGGTAACTTTACCTCATTTTTCCATATAGACATATTTTAACCGTATATGTATGTATGTATGTATGTATGTATGTATGTATGTATGTATGTTCATTTCATCGTTCTTATCGTATATAATCATCACGTGCGCAAGGTCACCAGATGTATTACAATATAAATGGTTCCATGTATCGATTGTATTCATTGAGATAATAGTTTTGAATCAGTAGGGGAAGGTCTTCTGTAGGCTGCGTGAAGTCCAGGCTTTGGTGCAATTAAATGACAAGATGACACGTGATCAAGAGTATTCATGAAGACTACAGTTGTTTCAATGTGTTGATGCTGCAAGAAACTTTTCAATGTCGGTCTGTCCGTCCGCCTGTTCAAGTTTTCAAAATTTTACATACACACACGCCACAAAAATAGATACCGAATTTTTTTTTTTTTTTTTTAAAGAAGAATGAAATGTTATCATAGATAATACAAAACTGACATGCAAATTTCATCTACACTTTATTGCATAGTCGGTACACTTTACAGTTTGAAGTTTAATATTTTTGATATTATAACATGTTAACATGTTACTTTATGTGATTATGATTGGTCCAAATAAGCTAATGAGATTCTTGCGCAGTATTCACTTTATTGATTGACTGCGATCGTGGGGAAATTTCCTTACACCGTCTTCTGGAACTGTTTGCTTTTGCTATTACGATCAACATTATGGCGGCCATTATTCGAATCCATTGCCTAAAGGGAATCGAGTTAAAAAGGTCAAGTCTGAATATTGCCAATTTACCCCAAAGGGGTTTGTGACGCGATGTATAATCTATCATTTGTTGAAAAATGGTGTTAAACCCCAAACAACAACAACAACAAATTCAACTAAGTATATTGATCAATTAATAGTGGGCGTAGCGTGTGGGGGTGGATGGGTGGGTGGGTGGGTGGGCGGTATACCTGTAACATGGTCCACCCTGTATACAAAACTGGTTTACATGTTAGCTTATAAGACCAAACAAAATCGTCTCTGTTCACAGAATAAGGTGGACATATAACCGGTTTCCCAACTGACAGAACGTTATCCAATCAACCACAACATTTTTATACGGTAAAATACCACAAAGGCTTGATCTATATCCTGTTTCTCATTATGTGATGCAATTCCAACTCTAAATAATATTTGTCTATCTACTATTCAAAATTAAAACATGCAAATTTCGGGTCACAAAAATATCCAAGCAGTTATCAACTACAGCCAAATGAATGCAAATCAGCACAGGCAAATCACCTCAATTCTGAGCAATACTCCCACATCTAGCACAGTTTCTCCATCCAGTAAAACTACCTTTGGCGAAATATCCAACGACTCCAATGCTATTTATTTTTGCCAGATCCAATACTGGTGAATGTTTCTAGCGTAATAAATACACATTTCGGTGGAAACGTTCGAAACAGCAACATGTAAATTCATATATAGACTGTTATGTATATGTAATTTAATTGCTAGTTTTAAATTCTTTTTTGATTTTATTTTTGTTTCATTACATGTTATTGTAATGATAACTTTATTCACTGGATTTGACTTTTTTTCTAGAAAATTCAGTTCAGTTCTAGTAAATAATCATATTTTTAGCTGACCTAGTTCCTGACCTTGGTTCTGAATTGGTAAAAACAGAGTGAAAATCATTGGTCGTAATCAAGGTCATTCTTGGCTTGCGTCAGCTCTGTTGTAAACAACTTTTTTTTTTTTTTAAAAAAAAAAAAAAATCATTTTCAGTGTGGGAATCATTGATTCTTAGCTAGGGCTATACTAACCTACGTGCTAACTGACATATTATTTTACTGTGTTGTTCGGACTAAGTTATCAAGTGACCCATCACGGGGTCTAAACTGCGTTTTAGGGTTAAAACATATATTTTGTAGTGTTTTCAGTCAGTCGTAATTTTACACCTTCAGAGCTCAAGGTGTTTTTAATGTTGATGCAAGTTTGATTTAAAATTCTTCTATTTTTTGGATTTAATAATATATATTCCCTTGAAAATACCAGTGCTCATCAAAATTCTTGGACAAAGACATTTATTGGAAATTATTCGGAATTCTAAAGCCGGAATGTTATCCTTGATTCATAAAATTCAACAAGGAACTGTTGACACATCAACACAAAACAGGATAGAGGACGTCATCGCCTTCCATCTTGGAACTTCATCAGGATTCGAACTTTGATTCATTTAGAACTTTTTAGTGATAGGACTTATATTTTTAAATTCTAGGATTAATTTTTGGATTAGATTCACAAACCGTAAGTCCTTTTTCATATTTTTACCTTGTTTTCTTGGGAAATAAATTATTTTGTTAAATTTTACAAAGATTGTTGGCTTCACTCTTTTCTTTGTTACTTTGTACGAGCCTAGACACGTAACAAGGCCTATATTGCTTGCGCTAACCCAGCAGACCTATCCAAATTAACTATGTAACAACACCAAGGAATTTCCAGGGGCGGTCCAATTATCCTGTTAATGACAAATGCTCTATTGATTAGAAGGGCTTGCAAGAATTGAAAGGTGCATCGTCTGTGTCGGAAATGCCGAAAATTATATTCTTCCTTCTCTCTTTTTCCACTCCAAATAAAAACTGTGACAAACAGAATCTCAAATGGGTAGTGATGTAAGCATTGAATTTATGAAACCCGTTGAATAACATCCATATTTTGCTCTCCAAGCCTGCAAAAGCTGGACATTATTCAACTTGTTTCATTAATTCAGTATTAAATCAATGCCTATTTCAAATCCTATGATAATAATAATAATAATAATAATAATAATGACTTTATTTCATATTGCAGTTCATTGACAAATACATTACAAAAAATAAAACACACAGGCTAAATTTTTTAGTGTGATTTGTTCCAGAATTTATTAAAGGATGAATACGAATATATGTCACAAACGTACGATTTTATAATTATGTTCCTCTTTCTCATCACCACTCGTATGTTATCGACATTACCCTGAATAAACATGGCCGCAGCAATATGGATCCTCTCATACCCCATTGGAAAAAGAACCTTTTGTAGCACACATTCGATCTCATTATTTTATCACCTGAAAAAAAAAATATTGTTCACATCGATGCTCATTTAAAATTTATGAGAATGATTTAAATAACAATTCCGTTTTATTTCTCCTGAGCATTATCCGAGTGACCTTGAGGTAATGTTCAGCCATAAGCAGAGAGAACGACTGAGCCTTGGTATATCGCCATTATCTTACGAGCTTGTATTTGGTATGTCGCCACAATCTTATGTGCTTCAAATTGAACAAATAATATAACCTAATTTTGTACACTCGGTTCATTTACGAAGAAATGTCTGTCACCACGAAGTCAAACCTCAGGTATACACATAAGTCTCAATCTTCAGGGCTTAAACAAACAAACAACAAAAAACAAAACAAAACAAAATTTTTTAAAACAACACAACAAAGCACCCTCCACCCCCAACCCACCCCAAAAAACAACAAAACAAAACTTTAAGTCATTTTAGTAACATGCCAATGATCATTCTTAAATTGGAAACGGTCACATAATTATATGGTTTTTTATCTTCCAGTATAAAGTGGATATCGACGTTTATTTTAGTAGATATACTGAAATATTTCATTCGTGAAGTGGAAACACTTGGTAGTAATTAATGTAGAAATTATAAATCAATGAAAGAAACGAGTTAAGTTGTGTGCATTTTTATATCCTTGATTTTGTTCTTTTTAAAATAGGGGTGGGGTGGGATTTACAAACTGGCTGGAGGTGGGTGGGTTAGCGAAATTATAGAACTCACAGAACTAATGGCATGGAAAAATGGGAACCAGTCTCGAAGTAGGTGAGATGAAATATGGGTCTGGCAGGCCAGGACTGGTTGATAATGGAATAAAAGATTTTACGAAAAAATAATCTTTTGAGAGCTTATCCTAGATGTAACTGAAAAAAACCCATACACATTATTTTATTGATAGAATTTCATTCTCTTTACAGACTTGAGTTTGAACGACTTATTGCTGAAATCAGCACTCTTTGGTGTGGATTGAAAGCACATGTTTCAAACACATGTAGATCCAGAAAATGCCGCGGGTCGTATCATTTTTTCGAGGCAGAAGCTGTCATCAAGGATTCGTCTACACTGATAAATAAAAGTTTGATCATGGACACTCGGAAATTTTAAGTTCTTGCATTTTTAATATCACGGTCTTTGCATAGGTTTACTGTGGGAACTGAATTAGTACCGTGATATCCTATAATACACTTTGCCTCCGGTCCATTATGATTCACAGGTGGCTGACGCGGGCTTCGTGTTAAAAAAGTAATAACCTGAAGGAATACAATCAAATTGAGTAGCACAATTACCTCAGATTACCCCTATGACCTCTGTTATGAATCATACAACATCCCCAGTCTTCGAAGGTATTGACCTGGCACAATAGCAACCTATCTGAGAATTATTTAATCCCTTTATGCCTTGCACATTTCAAACCTACCTTTGTTCCGTCAGCGCAAATTTTTATAATTTGGAAAAACAAAGTCGTCAACGGCAACTGAGAGTGCAATCGTTAAATTAATAATATTTTTAGTAGATGGAGCAGCCTACTTACATCATAAGGCGCATGGTTATGACACGAATGGTAGCGAAGATCAAACAATAAGTTGTTACAACTATACTGTTTATGCAATAACGGTCTTAGCAAAGCGCGGGACCCGATTTTGATCATTTTGGCGATGTCCCTGTGAGCATGGCATTTGGAAATGAACTTTGAACTTGATATTGAACTTAAAATTTTCTTCCATCGCTTTAAACTTACTTTCTCTCTGTAGATATATATTTTAAAAATTACTAACGCACCAGCTCCCTGTGAGCTCGGGGCCCTGTGTGTATAATACGTGCAAGATACCAACCACAATAACCGGTACATTTAAACTAAAGTGTACGAAACTAAATGACAAAGAGGAGCATGATGTCCTGAAGAAGAGAAAGTTCCTTCATATGAATTTATTTAACGTTTGACGTTGACCTTTTCTGAATTACTTATTTTATTCTTGTTACAAACATAAAGATAAATGATTTGTTTATTTCAGATCCTGGATCAGGATTTTGTTTGGCGATGCTGCATCACTGAGCAGGTGTCCTGTGACTGTGTTGCGAAAACAATTTCTGAAAGCCTCCAGGTATCACACCACTTTTGTATCATATAGGCTGGCATTAGGTCCTGTCGTGGTTTTACGGTGGTAATGTTGACGCCTATGATAATGGTGATGACGACGATGGAGACAAAAACGATAATGATAATATGGTTAAAAGGACAACGATGAAGAATTAGTGCAAGTAGTAACGTTGGCGGTGGTAGTAGTTCTTCAAGTTATGTATTCAATGAATTAGAATGCACATTTCCTTCCTTAAAGGCATATGACAACACACACACACACACACACACACACACACACACACACACACACACACAGACACGCACGCACATCACTGAGTTGGGATTTTGTATTTCAAATAGAATCATGAAAAATATTTCATAAGACACTTTCTGAGAAACATTTGTCCAACAATGAAATAGACCATTGAAGATAAGGCCGCGAAACTTGTTAATATGTTAATGTCATTAAATTCACTATTAATACATGTTTGTATAAGCATCTACATTATATTGAACTCAGGGAGAAATGTTTCAAGTTCGTCATAGATCATGAAACGTACTGGGATAACGCCGACAAGGACTGTTTGTTCCGGGTACGGACACCTGGTAACAATAGGGGATAGGGAAACGCAGGCCTTCATCATGTAGACGCTGCGGTCGATCGGGTTCAACAAGCATGGAATATGGATTGGGCTAAACGACCGAAGAATATGATCAGCATTGGGTTTGAGCGACAGGTACATTAAAGTTCTGAAGAAAAAAAATGCCTCCAAAATATAGTTCATATTTATTTTTTCTTTCTTTTTCTACGTTGGACTTCATCCTAATAACGCTCAGTGTCGGTGCCTCCCGTCCCCCCCCCCCCCGGAAAAACAACTTGCAATTAGACAAATTTGATGTGTACTGTTGACTTGCGGCATTCGCTCCTCTTGCCCCTTGAGGAGTGCTCAAGATAGTTTATTATTCTTCTTCTTTTTTTTTTTTTTGCATAATGCTAAAATACCATGCAACATAAAAGCATGGAAAGAATGCAGACATGTACTGCGGGCGAAAGAGTACGTGTCACATTTAGGTACTGTTCCACTGTTACGGAACGAAATGGCCATTTAATGCTAGACGATTTGTTGTATGAAATCGTCATACCTTTTTTAGCGACTGTTGACATTTTAAACTTAATTCTTTTCAGTAATATTTATATTTCAAGACCAAGTTTTTGATTTGTTTTAAGGAGAGAGTCTAGGTAACTACTGAAACTGGGGTGCGCTGCAGAGTAATGGCATAACTCACCTGACAGAAGACTGTGTGCATTTGAGGTACATCGATGGCGGGCAATGGCACGACTCGCCATGCCATTTGGGAACGTACAATTTACACATGCGTATGCCAGTACCGTAAGTACTTTGATGGTCTTAATTTTACAACACTACTATAAGTTAGTCGGGTAAAGAAAAGTGGCACACAGTATAGTTGGAAAGAAAATGTTACGTGCAACTGTAATACCAGAATTTTCAATTGTTATATAAAACACAGAAGCGTCCATTGTTTGCCTGATATTTATTTAAAGAAAGTAAAACTTAGAATATTTCAAGTCTGACAGAATCAATAAATTACAATTTAAGAAAGAAGGGAAGATAAAACTTGAGCAATATAACATATTTATTGTTTGCTGGTATACGACTCGCTTGTAACATTTTCAAGCAAGATTTATGATTAAAGAGCGGGATTAAAACTATTTAAAAACTTTATGAACTAATTTGAAGAAAAAGAAAGATTTGTCATATTTGGATTTCCTTCCCCAAAGTTATCAATTTAATACGGCTTAATTCTAGGCATTATTATAATGTTTGGTTTCATTACTCAGCCTTTTTTTAAAGGACTGTGTTTATATAGATAGTGCAGAATTAAATAAATTTATGTTAAAGTTAACACAAAGGCATACTAGTGATATTGTTTAAGTAACACGTTTTCATTTCGACTCTGATATGAAATAAATGTTAAAATCAATATATATCTATGAAATAATACCTAAAACTACAACAAAAAGAACGAGTGTTTGAACAAGCCCATCAACCAGCCCAGCGACCAAATCAACGATGACTTCTAGCCCATTACGTACTTCCCAAACAATGAAAACTACATCGACAACTACTGCCACTTCAACACCTACCTAAACAACTTCATCAACAACAACCACTTCAACATTACTTCATCAACAACAATTAGGCCGACAGCTATATCTAAGACGACGGTTATCAATAACAACGACCACGGCAGCTTCTTCATCGACAATAACTACCTCAACCAGTCTTAGACGACAATTACAACAGATGCAACACAATCAACAACCACAACCGCCTCTTTATCCCAAAGAACGACACAAGTACAGCAGCAGTAGAGCTGAACAGACCACTTGGCTGAGACCTTATTTATAAAAAATAAAGGTTCCTACAGGGGCTGAAAAAAAAGGTCAATAACATAAACCGAACCTCCTAACTTTTATTATTACCATATAGTTTGAAAAACGGATAATAAATCGTTTGGGTTAGCTCATTTCCGTTACTTTTTGTTGACGTATTTTTTTTCAGTTTTTTATGCGATTCGTTTACTCGCGGGTCACTCAATTTTTGTCGTTCAGCTCTACTGCTGCTATGGTTTTTATCCAAAAATTGTATCAAGTCCGTTACGATATCTTGACCTAGGATCATGTAAATTTATCGTTACAAAACCAAAGGGGGCAGCTTGTGCTTTTGAAAAGAAATTTTTAAATTTGTTCATGTCCATGTCCCCAGAACACCAAGTATAATAAATATTCTGCAGCGTATGATTATCTACGCCATTAAATACAACTAAAACGTTACAATTATCCCTGATCACTTTTGGAATTTGTGTATAACGCTGTGTAACATAAATCACGTCTGTATTTTTATGTCTACCTCGTGAAAATATCCGAGCTGGATTGGATTGTTTGTCCAGCATAACATCATCATACACTACTAAATTATTAATGAATCCATCCAGATCATCTACGGATGGTGCTTCATCAATATCAGTAATAAAGTCTATGACTTCACTGTCTTCATGCAACAATTTTGCGTTTTCATTAAAATCTTTAAGTACTTCGTAACATCGCTGATCATCTACAGATGGCGCTACTAAATACAATTTATCCCACTTCAGCCATCGCATTATTAGATTAAGCAGTAATTGCGTCTTCCCACTTCCAGATGGGCCTATTATAATCATTCTGATAGAATTCGGAAGCGCTGGATGGTGCTTTACTGGTTCTTGTTTTCGTGTCGCAGAAAAGTCAATTATATCCATATAATAAATAATATGATTCTATATTGTGTTCGATGCAGAGCACCTACCGATACTACTGAATTAACGACAATAACAACAAAAAATAAAAGACGAGCACTTACAGGCAAGTGTGTGAAATGTGGCACCAAGAAATATAAGTTTATTCCAACAAAGACAGGTGGGGGAGATATCGCTGCTTCGTTAGGAAAATTACCGGGGACTCCATGGGCTAAATATCCCGGTGAGAAACATTTACCCGGATACAATTATTGTGGTCCAGGAACTCGACTTGATATCAGACTCGATAACCAAGATCAACCAAAACCAGGAGAGTATCCAGTAAATAAGATTGATCAAGCGTGTTACGTTCATGATGTCGCGTATAAAAGTAAAGATTTGCAACAACGACATCTCGCAGATGTGAAATTGATTCACGCATTAAATTCTATACCTAATAAATCTCTCAGAGAAAAATTAGCTAGTTTTCTAGTAAAAACTGCTATGAAAGGTAAACTAGTGCTAGGGGCTGGCAATTAATTATATAACTATCATAATGGAATCTGTTTATTATTCCCCGAGAGGATTCTGGAGAGATAAAGCAGCGATTAGTAAACTCGCCGAAGCAGCAAAAGTTTCATGTGATGTTGCTGCATCATGGTTAGCACGACAGGCAATATGGCAAATCTTCCTAACTCCACCTAACAAAATTCAGTATGCGCATTTTGATGTTAGTGTTCCTAATGAAGTTCATCAAGCAGATATTTTGTTTTTACCACACGATACCATTAAAACACGTAGACGTCAATACACGTACAAATACGCGTTAACTGTCGTTGATGTTGCGAGTAGATACAAAGAAGCGGAGCCATTATCAACAAAGACAGCATCTGAAGTTGCATCTGCGTTTGAACGCATTTATCAACGTGGTGGTCTACAATGGCCACGGTTATTACAAGTTGATCCTGGTAAAGAATTTCTTGGAGTAGTATCATCGTTGATGAAGAAACATAACGTTAAAATCAGACGAGGACATACTGAAATTCATCGTGATCAGGCAATCGTTGAACGATTTAATAGAACACTTGCTGAGCGGTTATTTGGATACCAATATGCAAAGGAAATATCTACCGACTTTAAGTCCGGAGAGAGATCTCGTGAATGGGTTGCAAGATTACCAGGTGTGATATCTGCGCTAAATAATGAAATTACTCGTGCAACTTCCATGAAACCTTCTAATGCGATCAAAAAAATATATATACCAATACGACGTGAATCTTTCTCTCAACCAGTATTAGGTAATGTTACAGTTAGATATTTATATGAACCTGGCGAACTTGAAAGCGGTAAAAAAAGAGCAACCGATCCTATCTGGAGCGTGACTACACATAAAATTTCTAGCGTGGTGAGATCCACTGGTAGACCTCCAATATACAGACTAGATTCTACAGCCCCTCAACGTGGATTTGTACGTGAACAATTGCAAATAATTCCTGCAGATACACACTTACCACCACGTTCACTTATGTAAATTAGCGCCCCGGCGTCGATTACATTCAAGACAGGTCAGCATCACATTTTCACGTGTATGACCAAGATCACTATTAATTCTGTCTACGGTAAATTGTCTTGGATTATTATTCGAATATTGCCATAACATATTACAGTTACAGCTTGCACAATTATTATTCTGTAGTTGTTTTAGTTTTATAATAAATTCAGTATCAATATCAAAATCACGATTATTTTTTTTGTCACACTGCTTCTAACCAGATAGTTGTTTTCTTATTACGTCATTATTAACAGTTTGATCATTATTTTCTATAAAATTCATAATAACCCTATGTAGTTGAGATATTCTTCTGACCCTAGAAACTGCGAGATAGACTAAATTCGACCATTCAATCCGATCATCTATAATCCAGATATTTGTATCAGAAATAGTTAACCCCTGTGATGAGTGAATAGTTATAGCATATCCTAACATCCACGGTGATTTATTCATACTCAGCGCATTCTCAACGACATTAATATCGACTAAAATAATATCATTCAAGACAAGATTCTGTATTTCACCACCAGGAATTTCAACATCAATATTCTGTCGTCGAGTATCTGAGGGGCGATAACACAAAGGTACAGGTAGATCTGAAAACTTTTCTTTATGTAACAGAAATAATTTATCCTGTAGTTCATCACGAACTATCTTTCTACTTGCAACTATTAAATCAGCGGGATTCCATAAACTCAGAAAATCATTCATAGAAGTCTCTGGAATTACTCCTCGCATTATTTCACATTGTATTTTATCCGGCTGTAGTCTGATTAACCTTTTAAACTCCTTCAGCGGTTCATCAATGGCTCTATGGTCATCATTTATTTCTTCATAATAATCTACGTTATTCTTCAGCCATTCATGTGGAGACTGTCCAACAAAGGGTGGTGGTTGACCATTATCGCCACACATAATCATAGCAGTATTCTTTGTCAATAGCCAATCAAGAAATGTTTTTAGTGTTTCTAACGACACCGTGCATATCTCGTCCCATATAATATACAAGTATATATTTTTCACCCATCCGCGATGGAGTCCAGGTATCTCAACACCATCTAAAGAAATTATGAGTACATGATTTTACTCCTCGCTCTTTTATTTCTCTGGCGAGTTTATGTGTCGGTGTCAAAACAATTATATCTGAATTATTATTCATGAATAATTTAATCACACGTGTTGTTTTACCTGAACCACCGCATCCGTTAAGATAAACAGTTTTATGTCTAGCCACAGGATCATATAAAGATGGTGCTGATGATTTTGATATTTGATTATTATTTTTGTAATATATTTCCTTAATTTCAACGTCGGCAGATTCAGAATAACTAAGGATATTTTCCTGTTTTATTCTCCATAATCCCCATTCACCATTACCGAGTTTTAATAAATCTGTATATTTTGTATTTATGTAGAACGAATCCGTGGCGACTCTGACATCATCACAAGGAAATTTATTTATCATAGACAGTAGATTTATAGAAACATATGCCAACATAGATGATCTTAAATGAGTAAATTGTGGTGAGTCACCATCAAGATAACTCACAATTGTACCTAGTTTGGTTCCGTCTGACAAATAAGCATTACTCCGATTTATAAATGTATTTTTTCCGTTGTATCAGCTATTATAAAATCGAGTTCAGCATCGTCCATAATCAATCTTGTACAGTGTCTTTTATGATCATATGCTCCTCCTTGAGTAAATTTACCAATTATCTTTCTACCAAGATCTTTTGCAAGTTTTTCATCATGCTCGTCTCTTCATTTACGTATATTATTAGTAATTTTAATAATATCATCTTCATTAAGATTAGGAAATTCTTTCTTGGCATCATCAATATTAAATCTATTTGGTTCTGGTAACCAAACTTGCTTCTGTGGACTATACGATATGATCGCCTCACTCACTTGTAAAGATATTAAAATTCCAACATCAAGCATATATCGCAATAGTACTATTGGAACCCAATATTTTTCTGAAAAATGTCTTCCAAACCAAGCATAAGTAATCGGATGGAGATTTTCTGCAAATTCGAATGATTCTACATGAGCAAA
>JAECUM010023590.1:0-58940 GCA_016617855.1 Megalonaias nervosa
ATTCAAACCAAGAAATTTAGAGTTGTTAGATGATTAAGTGGCCAAGCTTTAACTGTGACAGCCTCTCTTTAATGACGATTACAGCTTAATTTTCTTTTTTACAAAAATTAAAAAAAAAAACCACGATACCTTTTATCTTAATGTGCTATTTTACTTTCAATAACAAAGGTGAATTATGTTCCTGTTTGTATTTTCTATAAGAATAGTCACAAAAACAAACCAGAAGCAATCAAAAATACGTTGTTATTCAAGACCAATGATGATGACATGAAACAAATATAATTGTACTGGATGTTTGAACGTGTAATAATAATAATAATAATAATAATAATAATACGGTCCAATCACAAGAAAGGTGAGATCCTTGCATTTGTGGCTATATGAATGACATTATCATAGACTTTTCAATGCTCATTCATGTACTTGAGCTACCCAGTGCATAACGACAGGGGAGTAAACATTTATCCTTAACATCAACTAAAGCATGACTCTCTCTCTCTCTCTCTCTCTCTCTCTCTCTCTCTCTCTCTCTCTCTTTAATTTGTTTAAAAAAAATATTGGGTCTCTTATATGTTCCCAGAAAAAAGGGCAAACTGGAATTCTTCACCAGGATGTTACCACACTGGTTAAATGTTAGCTTTATTGCGTGGTTCTTGTACGATGATTGTAGTTACATCTGTATTGTACGGTTCTGCACGACGATTGTAGTTGTATCTTTATTGTATGGTTCTGTACGATGATTGTAATTGCATCGTCACTGTATAGTTCAGTACGATGATTGTAATTGCATCGTTGCTGTATAGTTCTGTACGATGATTGTAATTGCATCGTTACTGTATAGTTCTGTACGATGATTGTGATTGCATCGTTACTGTATAGTTCTGTACGATGATTGTAATTGCATCATTACTGTATAGTTCTGTACGATGATTGTAGTTATTTCATACTATTTTTCAGTCAAAATCTATTGATAAATATGCTTAATACCATTTATGAACTAGTTCGAAAACGTATGTTTGGGAATGTGTTACTAATTTGTCCCAATGTATAATTATCAAAATTTCCACAATTGCGCGGTTATACTAATAATACTTCTACTACTATTACTACTTCTAGTAGTACTAGTAGTAGTAGTAATAATAGTAGTAGTAGTAATTGTTGTTGTTGCTGTTATTTTATGTTCGAAGAAACGTTCAAGATATAGCAATGCTAATGTCATCGACATCGGCGTCAACGGAATACTAAATTTTGAGTGCTGTACTAAAACTCCTTAAAAGGGAGAGAAAGTTGTGTTCCGCAAACCCCATTCATTCTTATTATTTAATAACTATTTAAATATAAAGATTATTTAAGCGCAATCCCCATTTCGCGCTCACTTTAAGATGGCAACATTGAGGGTGTATCATAGTTTTTCTATTAATAATGTGATCGCGAAGAATAATTGCTCCATAGGTTGCCCTTCTTTAGGTGCAACATGCACACGCATTTCTAACCAGTTATTCTTTTCACAGCTACAACTGTCATACAATTATAAAAATATGTTTCGGGGAATATTAAATTGCCGGTGACTGTGCATTTTTGGGACCTGGTAATGCGTTCATATAAATCCATACTGATCACGACATTGAATAGTTTCTGAAGCGACCGTTCTCATCTTCGCCCAAAAACTCTTACACGGACAAATGCGCCATTGTTACATAACGATCGAGATTTTTCTCTTCTTCTTCTCTGAGTCAATGTTGGTACAACATAATCAACGGGAATGCGACCGTCGTGGATTCGAAGTGCACTTCATCGTCTTTGCAACAGAAACACTACTTGAGTGTTTTATGCCTGGCAGTCAGAGACAGGGTGTTTTGGCTTGCTAATGCGATCACTTCATGCTGGCCACGAGTTGGTATTGGTACATCAGGGTGGTCCCAAAGGTTGATTTCAATTTGACCCTTAGCAAGATTATATTTCAGTATATATGACGGTTTGTTGACACCACTTTGAAGCAGATCTTCGTCAACAAGAACAAATCACCGTCGATGTTGTCATCACCGGCCAGCCAATCCAGAACCTCGTCGGAAAATTCCGCTTCCCCATCATCACGTTCATAATCTATCACTTGTATCTATGTTAAATCTAATCTTAAACACAAACACCCATACTTATACATGTTGAGTCCTTTATGCAAATGTAAAAGATTCTGTAACGTTGTTGTCGATGGTATATGATACTGGCAGTATATCACGTCGCTTATCATTTTCTAATACTGTTAACGTACTCAATCCGTTTTAATTTCAGTTTAAAATGAACAAATATGTTGCGGTCTTAAGCACCTTTCAGATATGAAGTTTAGTTTTGTCAGAAGCATCCGTGCTCCCTTCGAAAATAAGTCGGCCATTTAATGTGCCCCCTGGTATTTTCTCTGTTTTGTTGGTTAATTTTCCTGTGACTTGAAACTATCCTGTTACTACGAGTATTGGTAAAGTACGGTTAATAGTACCTAGGCGGCCTTTTAATCGACGTAGCTATTGATAGACGCAACCGACATGTCAGAGTCTCTGATTCACCATATTTCATTGATGTGAGAGTTTTTTGTTTTTTTAGACACCGCCTCGCAGCTTCAAAACAACGTCTTGAATGTCCACTTTAGACGTTTCATGTTTTCCACTTAGATCTTGGAGAATCACAAGCTCACCCAGCTGGTAAATTCAATCAAATTCGCTTTGTTGCCAAACTTACTCACACCCACATACATACGCGCGTGTGGTGTTGGTGAACGCCCGAGTTTAAGCAACGCTTCTACGGTGAGATATCATATCACGGCACGTCAAGTTGAGTTTGCAACGGCACAGTCCAATAAAACAGTGATTGTCGTCCAGCACCCCCGGTTAAATAAACAACAACTTTAAGTGGTGATACAAATCCCAAATGAGTCAAAATATATGTTGATTCGTTACTACGTATGCGACGCAATGAGGCACAAGTCATGTTGATATCCAAATTAACATTCCAGGTTTGCCTTGTGCGTGAGATCATTGATGCAAGTTCATTCCACATAAAACATCTTGGTAGTGCTTGACTGACTTTACCATCACTAGTAAATCAGATATGGTTAATGAACCTATCAGAACTAATATTAAGCCAAAAATTTTGGTCATTATTGGAACTAATTGGGATTTCACATCACAACAGCATCCTATATCAGCGAACATTACTGGGTCGTTATACCGATTTGAGAATTGGACATTAACTGTTGATAAGTCCAAATTGTTGTTGTAGTTTTCGGGAGAATGTTCCATTCAAGCTGATCAATATGTCTAAACACAATACGGGCGAGAGTGCGGAAAAGTTTGGAACTTGGAACCATTCCTCCCGTGTTAGGATGACGTATGCACAATAATTAATTATTACTGTTGATTTGGACATGTTTGTTGCTTACCCTGCTGAAGTAGTAGAATCGACTAGCAATATTAAGGTGAGACTCAGACTGTCAGTATTAATGTTACTGACTCAGACTGGCAATATTAATGTTAGACTCAGACTGTCAATATTAACGTTGGACTCAGACTGGCAATATTATTGTTAGACTCAGACTGGCAATATTAACGTTGGACTCAGACTGGCAATATTATTGTTAGACTCAGAATGTCAATACTAATGTTATACTCAGACTTTTGATATTGACTAGGAGTCAGATTTTCAATTCATGTATTAACTTTTGAGTGGAATTGTGATATTAACATTCAAACATATTAAATTCAAAAAGCTATAAAAAAAATGTAAGGAATCATACAAGTCAATACCTGTAGTTTCTATGCGGTATTTCTTTCACATTGTCTTTGTTGCCTACACATCAGTCTTTATGGCAGACTGTTGCTTGAAAGTGTTTGACAATGCTGATATCTTCTACTGGAACAAGTAACATGCACAAAATTATTTATAATTCAATGAATGCTTTACATGAGCTAAACTGAGCGCAATATAGACATGATGCGGAGGAGAAGCAACTCCTACAATTCAGTTCAACTGAGATGACTCTCAAACAAATTCTAATCGCGACTTGACCAGGGGACAGATAGATCTAAACTGTAGAAAAGAGTTATCTACCGCATTTAAACTACCCGTTTAATATTTAAATCTAAGTGGGGTATGACGGCCTATTCTAATTGGTAAAAGACCAATTTTATCTCGTCTCTCCATCTCATTAAATTTTGCTCGCTGTCCGAAAACAAATGATTTCCCATGCAACATAGCATTATTTATGAATCACTTGTGCATGCAATTCAATAGCTAACTTGAAAACAAAGGGGTTGCGGGCGGGGTGTTTTGTTTTCTTTCCTGTTGATTCAAAGATTACATTAGCTTATGGTCTGATGGGCTAGTTAAAATGGATCAATACTACTGTTTATGTTTAGAAAAAGATCCCTCGATTCTATTGATTGATAAAGTAGATTTCCCTCTTAAAATTACACTCAGTATAAATAAAAATGACCCATTATAGGCATTTCAGTGTAACATTACAAACTATATCTGGTCACTCAGTGAATTATAATATTCTTCTCTTCTCTTCCTTCCTCCCTACTTTGAATATATGTTGTCCTCACAATTACAGGCAATAAAAGCAGCTTCTTGGAGAACTTATATTGACGTGTATTCCTTCTTTAAGAGTCTACTTTTCAAATTATGCATTTTCTAAGAGGCAATGCATGTCTTGAAACCTTACCCATTTCAGGAATGCAGGATCATGTCCCACCCAGCCACATAATCCTGACACTAGGTTGACTAGTCCTAAGACTAGCCTCTTAATGCTGAGTGCCATGCGAGGCAGCTGCTAGTATCATTTTTATAAGTCTTTGGTATGACTCTGCCTTCTTTTGAAATCCCTTTTTGACAGTGATGATAAACAGACAATAAAATCTCTCTCCAAAGATATTAAGCAAATTCGAAACAAGTGAAATCTATGTACATTTCACTAGAAAGCTATGTAGATTTCATTCAGAACAAAATATTCTAAATTGTACTGGTTCATTGCCAATGAAAAGATAAAACTAGTTTTCTATAACTATCATAATGAAAACAATCTCATTCATGTTTATAATATAACCATGCAAATACATGCAATAAACATCACTTTCTTTTTAACTGCTCCTGTGATATGGCTTGGAAACAAAGGCCACACAAAAAATACCTTTTCATTAATCAATTGCTTGGATACTCTAATGATGACAAACTTATCATAAATACTCTTAGTGACTAGCAACCAAAGTACAATTTAATAACAGATTTATTCAACACAATAGAAAATTTTGATGATGCATAGCGACTTATTGTATTTGATGATATTAAAATGAATCATTGTAATATGAATAATCAATGACAGCAATATCAAATAAGAATCATAGTAATATAAACAATGAATGACAGTAATACAAACCAAAGTAATACAAACAATGAATGATGGTAGTATGAAATATCAACAACAATAATATGAAATATTTACAAAACATGAAAAACCCATCCACATTCATTTATTGTCATTGATAAATAACTTGATAAACTGATATATAAACCTAAACAATATAGAAAAAGAAATGCCTAATTTCATTATTTACACATTTATATACCACGTCCAATAACATGTACGGATTCTATATATAGATTCCTTTATTACAACCAAGCTGACAGAATGGTCTTGATGTCCACATATTCCCATGCCATCCAACAGTTACTATTGCAACATAAACCCCAACCATTGTTCAAATACTCATTACAATTGTTCATCCAATCTTCCAGTGCCTTTTTTGAGCTTAGACCCTTTAGGAGCTGAATTAGAAGAGACGGTTCAACCTTACGTGATTTCTTTTTGATTATTTGAACTTTTGGCATAGCAGATGGATTCACAACTTCAGTGTCATCAATTGCTGGTCGTTTCACTGATGGTTCTTCTATGTCAAGCTCATCCAAAAATGACAAATCTGCATACTTTCGTTTTTGGACCATTTTCCCCTCTTTTTCTTGCATGGAAGATGTATCTTCTGTAAACAATGATGCGCTGTTTTTCAAGTCTGAAATAGAAAAGAAGTATTTTAATGTCAAAATATTAATAAAGTGGTAAGATTACTATAAAAATCTATAATAAAACTTGCAACTGATCAAATACACAAAAATCTGTAAGCACCTGGAATACTATCTGCAATACTTTAAAAAAATTAAAACTATCCCTACAGATGCCATGATGTCATTTAAATCAAAGGCAGATGGTCTGATACTTCCAAATGTTCCTTTTTTATTAAATATATTCTGTGTTGTTTTCCAATAGATAGTTTGAAACATGGTAAAAAAATCTTACATTTGTGATCAAAATAAATAAAAGTTATTAAACTTATCAAGTAATTTACAAATTTTGTACACCATGTCTAGCAAAAGGTATAAATTATTAATCTTCTTTCATCTGATATGAGATCTCACATAAAATCAATTGTTTGAAAACCCAAACAGAACAGCATAAATTTAATGATGGTCATGGACCATTGCCCTGAAAAGTATACTTAAAGAAATAAAAGAAGAGTAAAAATAAAGGTAAGTACCATTTATCTCTTCTTTCATGGTGCCTGGCAGCAAAATATCAGCAGAAAGAATGCAGAAATCCTCAAGGAATTGGTCTTGATCTTGACCCTGTGAATCTAAGCTTGGGTTCAAACTGTCTGGACATACGAGTTCATACTGTTCATCTAGTCTATCCAATGCAAGTAGAAGTTCAAAGTCAAGGGCATACTTGTTGCTATAAAGAAAAAAGGTTTCATGAGAATGGTAAGAAAAATTAAGTAACATTTCAAGCTTAATGAAAGAGTGACAATGATGAACAGATCTGATATTTTACAAGTTAGGCCATCTCTAATTCACATTTTCTATATTTTGTTTCATAAAAGATTTCATCAATAGACAGCATTTTACTTAATAAGGCAATTAAAAACCATTACCAGTATAAATAGGGTGATTAAAATTATTTATGCCATAATGAGCCAGAAAGTTTGTATTTAATCTGACCACAGATCCAGAGTAAGACTAATCCTGAACAACAGCCATAATTTTTCATTACCTCTCTCAACCTCATTAAAACATGCAAATCAGTTATCATTGGAATGAAGATTACATTTTTAATCAGTGATCTGAAATTGAAGATTTTTTTACGTATATATACTTGCTCCAACAGGTAAAGAAAAATTATGAAAAAATTGGGATGAATTAAATTTGCTCTTGAACTGAAATCTAAGCTTCTTCATTAAATGCCAACCTATTTCCAAAGTGGATTGCAAATTTTTGTAGTGGATTTAAGATCTGCTCAGCTACACTGCCCAGCACGATACACAATAGCTCAAAACTTGCCTTATCAAACACAAAATGTATGACTATATTAACCTGTTTTTAATTGGAGGTGCAATGTAACTTACAAAAGCGATAATTTATTTACAGCAGTTTGAAAAATATGTACGGAGCTTAAACTGTACTTTTTACTGCATACTATAATTGCACTTCTGTACACACACCTCACTCCATCCACAATATATGCAATTTTCAACGGGGATTTAGAAGCCCCATAATTTAAGATACATTAATTAAGTTTTAATAACACACAAAATTATATTTCCATTTTAAAACCACGGATATTAATTAACTTAAATTAACAAATAATCATTTTTAGCCTGCAATTTTTCTTATTAAAGTGAAACTTAAGGACCTTTTTGCTAAATGACTATTTATGCGTTTGCTTGCGTGTATATAGTTTAGTGAATGAAGACAAGTGATTTCCCAGCTAGTCAGTGATATGAAAAATGTATAAATTAAACAAAAAGTACAAGCAAATGATGGAAGCAACAGCGGAAGGTGCAGAGAAAGAGATCAAATATTAGAGCTGACTGAATCAATAAACAAATACACAAGAAAACCGACAAATATGACTAAGAAATACATGAATACACAAATAAATGTAATAGGTTATCTTTACCTACGTCAATAGCCGATACTTCATCGTGTGGTACAGAAAACGTGACATTTAAACGAGTAGAGAAGCTACGAGTTAAAATATATAGCTTTGGTAACACAAGGAGAAATATAACTGGTATTTACGCAGAAAACTATCATTTTATTATATACCAAACTTGCAACAGAATAGAAGTTGACAAGATGTTACTCACTCTTCTGCTCATCACCCCACCCCACTTTTTGTAAATTCATCTCGCTTTCATCGGTTCATCATATAAATATCAGTGACTCAAGAGAACTGTAGGATTGGGTTGACTTAATCTGTCGCAGTAAACTATATTTTTTACATTTTGTAAACTATTTCATCATATTTGACAACATAGAAAGTCCAATTCAGCAATGCACACAGCCTGTTATTTGGTATAACGGTACCAATTGTACAACCCCAGGTGGGCGGAGCTTAAGGTGTAGGGAACATTGCATTCAGAAATAAACCACAAAACTAGCTGTGATTGGTGCATTATGTAAGGGTTGTACTTTCTGTTAGGCTTAAAAAAAATGTTGAGCCTCTTGGCAACATGTGAGATTATGTTAATTCATAACTATATCACATTTTGTATTTTTTTATGATTTTTTAAAATGTGGTACACATGACTGAAAATGTGTCTGGTGTAACTAGATAACTCTTACCCCTGTCTAGTTCCAGCAGAGTTATCTCTCTTAAATGCAATGGAGTACCTGGTTCTGTCCTTGTCAAATTGACAATCTAACATTGTTCTCTGCGACAGTGGGTGACATGCATGCTGAGGTAGGATAGAAAGTATATTTATTTCACAAAACATTAGCATTGAGGCCTATGGAAAAACAATTGGTACCGTGATACCATTTGTCGTAGTCAATGAAGTAAGGGGAAATAACTTCAGATACGAACGGCGTCGAGTCCAATTTCTTCTACGCAAATTAATTTCCATGTCAGAAACCTAATGCTGTTGTTTGTTGATTTGTTTTAGCTCCAAAAGTGCTCATTTTAGTTGCTGCTCTTATAACTTGTGTAGGGACAAATAATCAAGCTTCCTGTGGCATGATGGAGATTCATGTATTTTCAAGAGTAAAACTAAAATAATGTCTTTTCACATATGGAGAAATAGGAATGAAATAAAATGTTTCACCTATAAGATTCTACGTTTCGTTCTTCAATTTATCATAAACAAGTGTAAACAAATAGAACAAAAATAAATGTAACATTATCAAATCAAAATAATTACTTACCAGTTATTATTCTCAATGTGATCCTTCATTTCGCATGTGGCCATTTCTCTCCGGTAAATTCAGAAAGTGAAGCAAACTTTGAGACAGCAAATATCAAGAATGAGAGGGTTCACCATTAAATACTGTTTAAGTTTCCTCATTTGAGGAAGCGATGAAACAATTACCTTCTTTATACACTGCATTCGAGTGCACAGAACAATAAGCTTTCAATAGATCAGACATTAATCTCCCCCAAATACAGCTCAGTTTCAATAGTGCGAAGACGTAATGAGCGTGGACATTAAAAGAAATGAGCTTACTATAGTAAGCTGACAAGAATAAAATACCAAAGCTACAATTTCGACAAGTTGTTCGTTACTGATGATACGTCTACTACAATCTATCTATCTATCTATCTATCTATCTATCTATCTATCTATCTATTTTTCTATCTATCTATCGTATTTCAATCTCTCTCTCTCTCTTCGGCTAGCTCACCTACGCCAGATAAAAGAGGCAGACAACATGTAGGTAGTGGGGGAATCTTTTAAAGGTGCTCATATTTCCTTTTCAGCGAGCCTTGAGAAACAAACATTAAAATCATTGATCAAGGTTCAAAAATTCCATTTGGAATGAGCATAAATTTAAGATTCCATTCATCTCATGACAGAGGATACTGATTTTAATTTAAGAAAATGCAGAATAATGTAGGAAGAACATTTTCATATGCAATCTAATGCCTCGTTCTCCTCGCCATTCGTTTGCATGAGGTTATAACGTCATTTCCGAAGTCTTAAAGTGTTATTATTACACGCGTAACATTGATAAATATTATGACGCGGATAGTTGATTCCAAATAACACAATAGTCAATAGTCATATATATAATATATATGCACGCACGCACAATAGTCAAGAAATTTCTTTACGTCCTTCAACTTCATCAGATCATTAAGTTCAACCATATCATCTAAATTCAAAGAGAAATCTATTCCCAGTGTTCTAAATATGGCCATTGACCCGTTAATATCAATTTATGGACTTACTTTTTCATTAGTAATTTTTGTATTTCGGATCCAAATAGATTTTAATTTATAAACATTGTAGTGAAAACCTGATGCCGAGGGAAATTTGTGTAATCTGCATGGTTGTTTCCAAGTACAAAGGAGAGACGTCTAATTAAAGCCGTCATATGCGTTCTGCCCTCATGTTTGAACTCCATTTCATTGTAGAAAATGCCTGTAATACATTTGTTCTTCTCCAGTTCTATTGCAAGAAGTTCAGTTCTTATTATAAATAAGTAGGGTGCTAAAGGATCTCCCTGGCGACAACCTCTTTCCAAATCGAAAATTGGGAATAAATGTCTAGTATTAGTGACACAACTTTTTGAACCGGACTTAAAGGGACAATAGTCTCCCTTATTCGAGGATAACATTATAGCTAACTTGAGACTATTTGTGAACCTACTGGAATTTAACATTAGTGATTTAGGACCCCTGTGCCAATTGAACATGTAGCGGTGTATCCCTACTTACGTGAATGTAACATTACGGATGCTACAGTTATCCTTCATGGGAGTTACGTTAGTTAGCCGTTATAGCCCCATATATTAATTTAATGCTAATGAAATGATAGGGCTCATCCCAATGGAAATTAATATTACGGCATGTGTAAGACGGTATGCAGTCCTATTGGAATTTAACATTTGCTGTGTATGGGGCACTGCTGGGAGTTTGGCATCAGCTGTTTATAACTTCCTGTGGGAATTTAACATTACTGATGGCACTTTGGTCTCTGGGAGTTAACGTTACTGAGCCGAATTTGCCTACTATGGGAATTTACGTTACTGGGACGAAATGATCCTCTCTGACAATGAATATTACGGCCATTAGTGGCGGATATATGGGCCTATGGAATGTAACGTTATTGGTGTATGGCCTCCTGTGAGATTTTAACATTAGTGGCTTTTAGTCCACTATGGGCATGCAACATTCCTGGTTTATGGTTTACAGCCCTCGGTGTAAATTCAACATTTGTAGTTTATAGTCTCATTAGCGGATTAAAGCCCCTGTAAGAATCTAACATTAGTCAACAATGAGAATTTCATATTACGGATGGCACTTATGGGATTAAACATTACGGACGTCCTACAGTCCTCTATCAAAATTTTAATAGGACTGACAGAGTGACAAATGCACCCAATGAAAGACAAACACGCATCTTTTTAGAACTGGAAAAGAGTAAACATTTCAAGGTAAGATCCAATGTTGAAACATATTTGTTACCCTGGAAGTAACGTTGAAAATACTTTTATATATTTATTGACTGATTGGAAGGTTAAACTTTGTCCACGAACGCAACTGCAACATTACCTCAACTTTATCAAAAGCACAGAAAGCTCTCAATCTAATTTCCCCAAAATAATATTGTTCATAGTAATAGTATTACAGAGAGACAGACAGACATATACGGAGAAATGGACAGAGAGAAAACATAATAGCAAAGACTTGTCCTGACTGATTTTGACTGAGTTATACCCATTCCAGACAAATGATGGTGCACTTTGTCAAATATAACTCTCTTACATCCTGTGTGGATGAAAATCCTATCCTATGTAGAACTTACGAAATACAATGGAAATTCCGTCTCTATATTTACACATCAATAGGTTTAACTTTAAGGTTAGTAATATACTAAATAACATCGAAAACTAGTCATTAATGCAGTAAACCACACTTGTAACTTTAATGTCAAATAAAACTTTCTATTTCTATTTGAATCTGTTATACTTTTCAGGGTTTAGCGGAATGAGACTATAAGAGTTGAGTCTTATACTTTTTCGAAAACGAGGTCAAAAGTTCTAAATTTGTCGGAAGTTTTCTCTTACTTTATATCGAATGAGAAACTATTGTGTTTCCCTCTTAAACAGCAAAGCCAAAGTACAATATCTTTGAGTCTCTATACTTGCAGAGACACAAAAGATTGTATCAGTAGTTGGTGTGAAAAGAGAAGTTTAATTTCCCTCAGACTTTCGATGTTTTATATAAGAATGAATGAATGATGGAAGAAATGAATGAAGGGATAAATTAGCTAATAGAGGGCACATTACTTGGTCCATAAACAAATCAAATGAGAGAAAGGTTATGTCACAATCCATATCACTCACTCATGGAAACACGTGCTCTTTCTTACAAACCAAGATCCACTGGACAGAATATTCGTGTTCAATTGGATCTTGATATAGTTAGAGGGTACAATCCAAAAGAAGTGTCTACTACAAGCAAGAATAATCACGAAATGAGATGATCAATTTGTATGCATCATCTAAATCACCACACCTTAGAGAGTCAAGATCATCTAAGAATCTCGCTGTATATTACCAGAGGATTGTATTTATAGCCAACATGGCATCTGGTCACAATTAGTACTTCCAGTTCAATGTAGTTCTAGTCTATTTTAGAACATTTTTTCTTCTCTCATTTTGGTGGTGATAGAAGAGTTTTATTGGTGCATTTTTGGTAGGGATTTAAAGGTAATTGTTTATTCTTGAGAATATGAGCTTATGGTGTGGCTGTCTGTGTGTATTTCGGCAACAGTGCACAGTGAGTAATAAGGCCTTGGTGATGATCCGGAAGTGAAATCTATGTTCCATTGCATGGTGTTTTGTTTACAATTCAGCCTCTCAAAAAAATGTAGGTGAACCCTTGACAAGAACTTCACCGTGAAGTCATCTTTGAAGGTATTTTAGATTAACATATGATTTGTATTGATTGTCACACAGTGGAAAGTTCAGTACTGAGAAACAAATGTAGAGAATATATAATAAAATTAATTGCGTTCTATTGCCTGTCAGGGCAGTATTGACTAAACTTTAAATTGCTATAAAAAGTTTATTATTAACGATAGACACATGAAATATTCACACCTTGTGTATATTGACTGTAATAATTAAAATATATAAATAAAATAAAAAATTAAAAAATTAATTTAAAAAATTTTAATTAATTTTTTTTTTAAATTTAAAAATGAATTTTTTGGACATAAATTCACAGAAATGGTATCGGTTGGAGCTGACATTCATTGTTATTAGCAGCAATGTATTCCTATACCATATACAAGTTGCAGTGGAGGATTTTTTCAAAGCCTGTCAGCGATAATATCTTTAAATTCAGTGCCAGCACATAATAGTGATTGTAGAGTATGGATGGATGGATGTGTTGAGTCAGAAGGAGAAAAGAAAGAAAGTGGTCTTTATTTTAGTAGACCATGTTGGTATGACAGTGCTGTCTTAAATACATTCCATCCCTCCTTCCATTCATTCATTCATTCATTCATTCATTCATTCATTCATTCAGCTAGTAAGTCATTTCATGTTATTTTATATTAGAATTTATTTATTTTGGTTTTTAATTTCTTTATTTGTGTCTTCATATTCAAAGAAAACTGTTTCGACCTCTCCATGGGTCTCATCAGGTGGTAGTAACACAACTGCTTATAACATGCGTTGTGTTACCTACGGATTTCCCCACTACAGTTTTCCCTTCTGTACCATGTGTTCTTCATGGTGTCTTTGAGCTCTGTCATTTTGCACATGGAATTAAGATAATCTTTTCAATCTGCTGTGTCCATTGGTTCCTGCTAAACCTGTGCATAGCAGTGATCGCCCTTGGTGTCTAGAAGTCCTTTGCAGTAGTTAGATTTCCTATTGCCTTGCTGAGTCCTGTACCTCAGATGGGCCTGTATCATATTTCCTCGTCTTACTAGAATACTTTGCCTGGTTTGTGGATTCTTTTGATACAACTGATGGTAAGTGCAGTCTTTATCCATTGTCTCCAGTGATCTCAGAGTCCTTGTTGGAAGTTTCACTCCCAGGTGTGTCACTTTTGTTTTCAGTGATGATCCCAGGTTGTTATTGAGTCTGTGTATTGTTGAATGCACTCTTACCTCAAAGTTTCTGGAATAGTTCACATTTTTAGGTAATAAAACACTGATTGATCTGTTCACAGCCTCACATTTCTGTGTGTTTGTGTTCAGTCGCAGTCTTTCTACAACATCACAGGAGAGTTTCATTTTCAGAACTTCTAGCAGGATATTGTTATCGGTTTCTGTCATGTTTAGATGAGTCACTTGATGAGGGCCCAGGTATGCTGATCGCATCCACCAGCTGTTAGTACTTCCTTCCCCACAGACCTTTGAATAATGCCGGCATTTTCAGCAGTCCCTGAATAACAGCGCAGATTGGCATCTAGTACTTGGGGAAGTTGACATTTAATTTTTGTAACATCACCACTATTGTCCTCCATCAATTGCTTGAAGATCAAACTGCAGCGTGCTTTAATATCTTGGCTGAAAATTTTCTGTTTCAGCCTTTTTCCTTCTCTTGTTCTTAATCCTGGAAACATGTTTTCACTAAATATTGCAGAATTACACCGTTTGAACAGTAAACGACCCAAATGGACGGGGTCTGACAGTCTTTCTACTTTCCACATTGGATGCAGAATGTTGTAAGCATCTTGGAAGCCAGCAGCAGCCTATGCATCTCCATCTGTTGTTGCATGTCTAATGAGAATCTCTTGCAGCACAAACGTTTTTCCCATTTCTCTTGCCATTTCATACTCAGAATGTGATGCAGCTAGTGACAGATTTGCTGTGCAGTCAACATGGCCTCCTGGACATTGCACATCAAAACTTTTCCCCTTCAGCCATGCTCCAGTCCAACACAGCTTGTTTTCTACTGTAGTCCCCACAATGTATTGCTTCTCTGTAAGAGTTTCACAGGCAAATTTCAACAGCTTGCGGTGAACTTTAACCAGGTTTCTTTTCATGTCCAAATCTAATGGCATTGTATCTTGCGTCAAAAGCAACATTTATTTGCTCCGGATGATGAACACCACGCACGACATTAACCTGTCTGACTAGTTTCAGTTTGTCTATCATGTCCTTTTCATTGAGCTCCACAGTTGCTTTGCCTACAGTGTTGAAGGCCCTTTCCATACATGTTCTGCTAGGTGGCGGAATGTCAGTGGCTGCAAGCAAGTATCTAGCCCTGGTGTTGCCCGTTGGTGTATCTTGTAATCCGGCTTGAAACATCATATTTACAGCAGCAGGATTTGGCCCAGGCTTATTTTTTTTATCTCCTCATACAACTTATACTCTGGTGACTTAAATCTGCAGTTTTTACACATCATAGTACGCTTCCAAGCAAGTCCCCATTTTCTTTCATTAGCAATATGGAACTCTGGTCTCTCACATATGTTGACTTGATTACCATAGCGATGAATGATATCCTTCCACATCTCAACATTTTTTTTTTCATGCAGATGATACGTGTCCCATCGTGCTCATTCAATTCTGTCTCTTTCTGGTCCTGTTTTGCTTTGGATGATGGTCGTAGAATTTTTGCAGACCCAGGTGTGCCATTACAGTCTGGTGCCTGAACTAACTGGAGACATCCATTTGTTGGCTTTGTCACTGCTATGAGAGAGAACTTGTCTGCATCCATTCTTCTGGTCACTGAACAGATGCAGCACTGGAACTTGGTAGAGTATCATCAGTCAGATATCTGACTCCTTTGTTATGTGGAATATATCCAGGTTTAAAAAAAGTTGTCTTCCTCTTCTTGTACCCTTACATGGTTTCCGTTACAATAACTGCATGTAAAATACAAGAAGTATCCTCTCTCTCTCTCACTTACATACCTAGGAAAATGCATGTTAGCTTGGTTTCAGAGAACTACACCAACTCTTCAATACTATTGGAAGCCAAACATATGAGGGCTCCTCCCCTTCATGGGTGGAAATGATGTCATGGACTTGGTTAGTACCCCTAGCTTGCGTAGTTAGATGCTACCAGATTTCAGGAGTTACCTTTGATTGACAGGCCATGGTTTAATTACTTCACACCTGATAAGGAAAACCATTGATGTTCATGATAAAGGAATGGAGAGACTTTGCCACAGAATAAAATTTGTCAACTTCAGGGTTTACATTTTCATTAAAATTTAAGTTAAATTTAAATTTTCATATAAAAATATGTATCATTTTTTAAGATTGAATTTTCTAGGAAAGTTTAACAGTCAAGATTAATTTCTAGTACTTTCCAGATTGATGTTAGGACTAAAAACTAATTACAGTTTATTTGAAGTGTTTATCTGGATTAGCAAAATCACAATTAAACTTTACGTTTTGTGCATTTTTGACATTCGGCCATTTGGAATTGGCTTATGCCTGTGTTACAGTGGTGTCAGATAAAAGCCTGTAACTGTCCTATTCATGGATGAAATTCTTTAAAACTACGCAGCAGTATTTAAATGACATCGATTTGATGACGGATGGAAGTTTTGTCCATGGAGGTGAAATAGTCTGACCCTGTCAGGCATCGGGTCACAATTAGTATTTCCAGTTCAGTACCCACGAATGTAGTTCTAGTCTATTTTTAGAACATTTTGTCCTCTCTCATTTTGGTGGTGATAGAAGAGTTTTATTGGTGCATTTTTGGTAGGGATTTAAAGGTAATTGTTTATTCTTGAGAATATGAGCTTATGGTGTGGTTGTCTGTGTATTTCGGCAACAGTGCACAGTGAGTAATAAGGCCTTGGTGATGATCTGGAAGTGAAATCTGTGTTCCACTGCATGGTGTTTTGTTTACAAATTCAGCCTCTCAAAAAAATGCAGGTCAACCCTTGACAAGAACTTCACTGTGAAGTCATCTTTCAAGGTATTTTAAATTAACATGATTTGTATTGTCACACAGTGGAAAGTTCAGTACTGAGAATATATAGTAACATTGTGTTCTATGGCCACATGCGAGCATGTTGACTACGAGAATATTTCGAAAGACACCAGAAACCATACTTACGCGGTCAGATTCAGAATTTAAGTTTCACTTTTGGCCTTATTTCTTTCACCTCTCTATCAGTATGCCGTTAATTTTATTTTTTTCAAATTTGTTATTTAACTAAATACAAATTCCTTCAATTCAAATTAAGGTTTCTGATATATTTTAATTCGATGATGTATTCCTTCAAATCTTCAACTATTTCCGTGTTTCTTATCCACAGCCTTCAAAGCAGCTTGAAACAGGATAAATATTCGATGTTCATGCTAATGGTCCCAAGTTCGAATCTCAGTTGAAGCAGTTACATTCATTTAGCGTTTCCTTTAGCTTTGAAATATTTTCTGTCAAATGCAATATCAAATGTTAATTTGTACCAGGTATTTTTCAGTAATTTTCGCCAATGCCGATTTGAAATGTTTACAATTATTTTGCATTAATGGCATAATGCGAGAAGAGTTTCGTACATATATGCTTGCCTTGCAAGTGAAATCTATTGATATTTGTCGGTGTGTCAAGGGAATTCTATTCTATGCTTTAAACAAAGTGAATAATTCCAATTTATAAGCAACGGAAATATTTGATCAATGAGAGAAAACTGATCGTGATTACCTATTGATGAATACTAATTTTTGTTAAGGTTTATTGGGGAGAATGGAATATTCAAGCCGACCAATATGTCTAAACACAATATGGCTGATGTCTGCCGGACTGTCTGCCAACTGAAACTTTTAGATCCAGTGTTGAGACGACGTACTTAAAACAATTAATTATTGTTGTCAATTTGGAGATCTTTCTTGTATGTCTTATTGAGGTTATAAGTTGTGCTTGCTATATGAAAACATCTTTATGATTTTTCTGGCAATACAGTATCAAATATGAATCACTCATTCATGCAATTCAATAGCTGATTTTATCTAAAACCATTGGGATTGTGGGGGTGGGGGTATCTTTTTAGCTGTTTTTTTTCCCACTGGTTGATCTTTTTACGCCTGATTTAACTCTAAGATCTCACTCAAAGATTAGATTAGCTTATGGTCTGATGAGCTAGCTAAATGTCTCGATGCTTCTGGTTTATTTTTAGAACCTCTTCGGTGGATTGTATTGATTAATAAAGTAGATTTGCCACTTAAAAGTTCACTCAGTATAAACAGAAATGCCCCATAATATGCATTTCACTGTAACATTACTGACTATATCTGGACACTCAGTGGATGGTCACACTTCTCTCTTCTCTTCCTTTTCTCATTCTTTCGTTGAATATATGTTGTCCTCACAGTTACAGGCAATAAAAGCAGTCTCCTGCAAACTTAAATTGACATGTATTCCTTCTTTAAGAATCTACTTTTAATATGATACATTTTCTACCAAGTAAAGCATGTCCTGTAACATCTAATTTCATTCAAGCTATTTCCAGCTAAATTAAAACTTCAGTATGAACCATTATTATACCACATTCAGCAACCAACGTCTGTAACCTTTCTTTTGATGGAGATTATATGCTCAATGTCTGTGTTCTGATTGAATAAGATACAAATTCAGTAGGTAATATAAATAAGTAAGAGGACAATAGGCAACCTTGTTTTACCCCAAGTTGTAAAGGAAACAATTCTGATAACGTTAATACATTGCCTGACCATAACTATACCAACAAATACATCCATTAGAGGAATGTTGGGCCCAGATTAGGAATTCAAGAGTTTTGTAAACACAAGAATGATCTATCAAAAATCAGCCAGTATGGGGTGAGCTACAGATTCTATCTTTACTGCATTTCTAAATATTCAATAGCATCCAAAACCAAATATTTTAGCCATTTTCTCTAAGTTAAATAGAACATTTTTATTTTCACAAAGATAGACACATCTTGTTTTCAATCTCAGAATCACTCATTTTGAGCTTTCTTTCTTTTCCACATTGGCTCCTTTCATAATCTAACATTAATATTACATTTTCTTCTCTTCATTTCTTTTTCTTTCACATCTGAGTTTTTTATTATCTACATGAAAATTTAAATTTCCTTCTGTATACTGCCTTATTTTAATTCCAATTTTACATCAAGATCAGCTGCAAAATTATTATTCAATATCAGTATCCTCCACTGTGTTGATCTTTAAAAAGCTTACGATCAAATTTAACTGCCAAGTGATCTCAACAAAGCTATGGCTTAATTTTGATTTTCAATACACTTTTTTTTAGCCTTTCAGAGACTCAAAAATAATAAAGTCTACAGAATATCCAAGAGAAATAACTGAAGTGACATGGAAAACAACAAGTGAAAATCATGCTTCAATCACTGATTTTAAAATATCATATCTTTTATGTGTATGTGTGTGTGTGTTTGTGACTTGGATTTTTAATGTAGCCTTAACAATTTTCCAGTCATATCACTACAATGTCTGTGGTGTGCTCGTTTATGGTGCTGTCTAGCACTGGGGCATCATGCTGCAGAAATGCAGCATCATGTCCCACCCAGTTACATTATCCTGACACCAGGTCGACCAGTCCTAAGACTAGCCTCTTAATGCTGAGTGCCATGTGAGGCAGCTCATTTGTATAAGTCTTTGGTATGACTCGGCCGGGATTCAAACCCGCAACCTCCCACATCCAAGGCGGATGCTCTAACCGCTTAGGCCACTGGAGCAGTCCATATTTTCTTGTGAAATCCCTTTTAACATTGATGGTAACCAAACAATAAAATCTCTCTCCAAAGATATTAAGCAAATTTGAAACAAGTGAAATCTATGTACATTTCACTGGAAAGCTATGCAGATTTCATTCAGAACTAAATATTCTAAATTGTACTGGCTCATTGCCAATGAAAAGATAAAACTAGTTTTCTATAACTATCATAATGAAAATAATAAAATCTCATTCATGTTTATAATATAACCATGCAAATACATGTAATAAACATCACTTTCTTCTTAAATGCTTCCTGTGATATGGCTTGGAAACAAAGGCCACACAAAAAGTACCTTTTCATTAATCAATTGCTTGGATACTCTAATGATGACAAACTTATCATACAAATTAATAACAGATTTATTCAACACAATAGAAAATTTTGATGATGCATAATAACTTATTGTATTTGATGATATTAAAAATGAATCATTGTAATATGAATAATCAATGACAGCAATATCAAATAAGAATCATAGTAATATAAACAATGAATGACAGTAATACAAACCAAAGTAATACAACAATGAATGATGGTAGTATGAAATATCAACAACAATAATATGAAATATTTACAAAACATGAAAAACCCATCCACATTCATTTATTGTCATTGATAAACAACTTGATAAACTGCTATATAAACCTAAACAATATAGAAAAAGAAATGCCTAATTTCATTATTTACACATTTATATACCACGTCTAATAACATGGATGCATTCCATATATAGATTCCTTTATTACAACCAAGCTGACAGAATGGTCTTGATGTCCACATATTCCCATGCCATCCAACAGTTATTATTGCAACATAAACCCCAACCACTGTTCAAATACTCATTACAAATGTTCATCCAATATTCCAGTGCCTTCTTTGAGCTTAGACCCTTTAGGAGCTGAATTAGAAGAGACGGTTCAACCTTACGTGATTTCTTTTTGATTATTTGAACTTTCGGCATAGCAGATGGATTCACAACTTCAGTGTCATCAATTGCTGGTCGTTTCACTGATGGTTCTTCTATGTCAAGCTCATCCAAAAATGACAAATCTGCATACTTTCGTTTTTGGACCATTTTCCCCTCTTTTTCTTGCATGGAAGATGTATCTTCTGTAAACAATGATGCGCTGTTTTTCAAGTCTGAAATAGAAAAGAAGTATTTTAATGTCAAATTATTAATAAAGTGGTAAGATTACTATAAAAATCTATGATAAAACTTGCAACTGATCAAATACACAAAAATCTGTAAGCACCTGGAATACTATCTGCAATACCTTAAAAAAATTAAAACTAACCCTATAGATGCCATGATGTCATTAAATCAAAGGCAGATGGTCTGATACTTCCAAATGTTCTTTTTTTAGTAAATATATTCTGTGGTTTCTTCCAATAGATGTTTGAAACATGATAAAATAATCTTACATTTGTGATCAAAATAAATAAAAGTTATTAAACTTATCAAAGTAATTTACAAATTTTGTACCCCATGTCTAGCAAAAGGTATAAATTATTAATCTTCTTTCATCTGACAGGAGATCTCACAAAAAATCAATTGTTTGAAAACCCATACAGGACAGCATAAATTTAATGACGGTCATGGACCATTGCCCTGAAAAGTATACTTAAAGAAATAAAAGAAGAGTAAAACTAAAGGTAAGTACCATTTATCTCATCTTTCATGGTGCCTGGCAGCAAAATATCAGCAGAAAGAATGCAGAAATCCTCAAGGAATTGATCTTGATCTTGACCCTGTGAATCTAAGCTTGGGTTCAAACTGTCTGGACATACGAGTTCATACTGTTCATCTAGTCTATCCAATGCAAGTAGAAGTTCAAAGTCAAGGGCATACTTGTTGCTATAAAGACAAAAGGTTTCATGAGAATGGTAAGAAAAAATTAAAATTAAAGTAACATTTCAAGCTTAATGAAAGAGTGACAATGATGAACAGATCTGATATTTTACAAGTTAGGCCATCTCTAATTCACATTTTCTATATTTTGTTTCATAAAAGATTTCGTCAATAGACAGCATTTTACTTAATAAGGCAATTAAAAACCATTACCAGTATAAATAGGGTGATTAAAATTATTTATGCCATAATGAGCCAGAAAGTTTGTATTTAATCTGACCACAGATCCAGAGTAAGACTACTCCTGAACAGCAGCCATAATTTTTCATTACCCCTCTCAACCTCATTAAAACATGCAAATCAGTTATCATTGGAATGAAGATTACATTTTCAATCAGTGATCTGAAATTGAAGATTTTTTTTACGTATATATACTTGCTCCAACTGGTAAAGAAAAATTATAAGAAAATTGGGATGAATTAAATTTGCTCTTGAACTGAAGTCTAAGCTTCTTCATTAAATGCCAACCTATTTCCAAAGTGGATTGCAAATTTTTGTAGTGGATTTAAGATCTGCTCAGCTACACTGCCCAGCACGATATACAATGGCTCAAAACTTGCCTTATCAAACATAAAATGTATGACTATTTTAACCTGTTTTTAATTGGAGGTGCAATGTAACTTACAAAAGCGATAATTTATTTACAGCAGTTTGAAAAATATGTACAGAGCTTAAACTGTACTTTTTACTGCATACTATAATTGCACTTCTGTACACACACCTCACTCCATCCACAATATATGCAATTTTCAACGGGGATTTAGAAGCCCCATAATTTAAGATACATCAATTAAGTTTTAATAACACACAAAATTATATTTCCATTTTAAAACCACGGATATTAATGAACTTTAATTAACAAATAATCATTTTTAGCCTGCAATTTTTCTTATTAAAGTGAAACTTAAGGACCTTTTTGCTAAATGACTATTTATGCGTTTGCTTGCGTATATATAGTTTAGTGAATGAAGACAAGTGATTTCCCAGCTAGTCAGTGATATGAAAAATGTATAAATTAAACAAAAAGTACAAGCAAATGATGGAAGCAACAGCGGAAGGTGCAGAGAAAGAGATCAAATATTAGAACTGACTGAATCAATAAACAAATACACAAGAAAACCGACAAATATGACTAAGAAATACATGAATACACAAATAAATATAATAGGTTTTCTTTACCTACGTCAATAGCCGATACTTCATCGTGTGGTACAGAAAACGTGACATTTAAACGAGTAGAGAAGCTACGAGTTAAAATATATAGTTTTGGTAACACAAGGAGAAATATATCTGGTATTTACGCAGAAAACTATCATTTTATTATATACCAAACTTGCAACAGAATAGAAGTTGACAAGATGCTACTCACTCTTCTGCTCATCACCCCACCCCACTTTTTGTAAATTCATCTCGCTTTCATCGGTTCATCATATAAATATCAGTGACTCAAGAGAACTGTAGGATTGGGTTGACTTAATCTGTCGCAGTAAACTATATTTTTTACATTTTGTAAACTATTTCATCATATTTGACAACATAGAAAGTCCAATTCAGCAATGCACACAGCCTGTTATTTGTCGTTGTCAATGAAGTAAGGGGAAATAACTTCAGATACGAACGGCGTCGAGTCCAATTTCTTCTACGCAAATTAATTTCCATGTCGGAAACCTAATGCTGTTGTTTGTTGATTTGTTTTAGCTCCAAAAGTGCTCATTTTAGTTGCTGCTCTTATAACTTGTGTAGGGACAAATAATCAAGCTTCCTGTGGCATGATGGAGACTCATGTATTTTCAAGAGTAAAATTAAAATAATGTCTTTTCACATATGGAGAAATAGGAATGAAATAAAATGTTTCACCTATAAGATTCTACGTTTCGTTCTTCAATTTATCATAAACAAGAGTAAACAAATAGAACAAAAATAAATGTAACATTATCAAATCAAAATAATTACTTACCAGTTATTATTCTCAATGTGATCCTTCATTTCGCATGTGGCCATTTCTCTCCGGTAAATTCAGAAAGTGAAGCAAACTTTGAGACAGCAAATATCAAGAATGAGAGGGTTCACCATTAAATAGTGTTTAAGTCTCCTCATTTGAGGAAGCGATGAAACAATTACCTTCTTTATACACTGCATTCGAGTGCACAGAACAATAAGCTTTCAATAGATCAGACACTAATCTCCCCTAAATACAGCTCAGTTTCAATAGTGCGAAGACATAATGAGCGTGGACATTAAAAGAAATGAGCTTACTATAGTAAGCTGACAAGAATAAAATACCAAAGCTACAATTTCGGCAAGTTGTTTGTTACTGATGATACGTCTGCTACAATCTATCTATCTATCTATCTATCTATCTATCTATCTATCTATCTATGTATCGTATTTCAATCTCTCTCTTCGGCTAGCTCATCTACGCCAGATAAAAGAGGCAGACAACATGTAGGTAGTGGGGGAATCTTTTAAAGGTGCTCATATTTCCTTTTCAGCGAGCCTTGAGAAACAAACATTAAAATCATTGATCAAGGTTCAAAAATTTCATTTGGAATGAGCATAAATTTAAGATTCCATTCATCTCATGACAGAGAATACTGATTTTAATTTAAGAAAATGCAGAATAATGTAGGAAGAACATTTTCATATGCAATCTAATGCCTCGTTCTCCTCGCCATTCGTTTGCATGAGGTTATAACGTCATTTCCGAAATCTTAAAGTGTTATTATTACACGCGTAATATTGATAAATATTATGACGCGGATAGTTGATTCCAAATAACACAATAGTCAATAGTCATATATATAATATATATGCACGCACGCACAATAGTCAAGAAAGTTCTTTACGTCCTTCAACTTCATCAGATCATTAAGTTCAACCATATCATCTAAATTCAAAGAGAAATCTATTCCCAGTGTTCTAAATATGGCCATTGACCCGTTAATATCAATTTATGGACTTACTTTTTCATTAGTAATTTTTGTATTTCGGATCCAAATAGATTTTAATTTATAAACATTGTAGTGAAAACCTGATGCCGAGGGAAATTCGTGTAATATCTGCATGGTTGTTTCCAAGTACAAAGGAGAGACGTCTAATTAAAGCCGTCATATGCGTTCTGCCCTCATGTTTGAACTCCATTTCATTGTAGAAAATGCCTGTAATACATTTGTTCTTCTCCAGTTCTATTGCAAGAAGTTCAGTTCTTATTATAAATAAGTAGGGTGCTAAAGGATCTCCCTGGCGACAACCTCTTTCCAAATTGAAAATTGGGAATAAATGTCTAGTATTAGTGACACAACTTTTTGAACCGGACATTAATGGCACAATAGTCTCCCTTATTCGAGGATAACATTATAGCTAACTTGAGACTATTTGTGAACCTACTGGAATTTAACATTAGTGATTTAGGACCCCTGTGCCAATTGAACATGTAGCGGTGTATCCCTACTTACGTGAATGTAACATTACGGATGCCACAGTTATCCTTCACGGGAGTTACGTTAGTTAGCCGTTATAGCCCCATATATTAATTTAATGCTAATGAAATGATAGGGCTCATCCCAATGGAAATTAATATTACGGCATGTGTAAGACGGTATGCAGTCCTATTGGAATTTAACATTTGCTGTGTATGGGGCACTGCTGGGAGTTTGGCATCAGCTGTTTATAACTTCCTGTGGGAATTTAACATTACTGATGGCACTTTGGTCTCTGGGAGTTAACGTTACTGAGCCGAATTTGCCTACTATGGGAATTTACGTTACTGGGACGAAATGATCCTCTTTGGCAATGAATACTACGGCCATTAGTGGCGGATATATGGGCCTACGGAATGTAACGTTATTGGTGTATGGCCTCCTGTGAGATTTTAACATTAGTGGCTTTTAGTCCACTATGGGCATGCAACACTCCTGGTTTATGGTTTACGGCCCTCAGTGTAAATTCAACATTTGTAGTTTATAGTCTCATTAGCGGATTAAAGCCCCTGTAAGAATCTAACATTAGCCAACAATGAGAATTTCATATTACGGATGGCACTTATGGGATTAAACATTACGGACGTCACTACAGTCCTCTATCAAAATTTTAATAGGACTGACAGAGTGACAAATGCACCCAATGAAAGACAAACACGCATCTTTTTAGAACTGGAAAATAGTAAACATTTCAAGGTAAGATCCAATGTTGAAACATATTTGTTACCCTGGAAGTAACGTTGAAAATACTTTTATATATTTATTGACTGATTGGAAGGTTAAACTTTGTCCACGAACGCAACTGCAACATTACATCAACTTTATCAAAAGCACAGAAAGCTCTCAATCTAATTTCCCCAAAATAATATTGTTCATAGTAATAGTATTACAGAGAGACAGACAGATATATACAGAGAAATGGACAGAGAGAAAACATAATAGCAAAGACTTGTCCTGACTGATTTTGACTGAGTTATACCCATTCAAGACAAATGATGGTGCACTTTGCCAAATATAACCCTCTTACATCCTGTGTGGATGAAAATCCTATCCTATGTAGAACTTACGAAATACAATGGAAATTCCGTCTCTATATTTACACATCAATAGGTTTAACTTTAAGGTTAGTAATATACTAAATAACATCGAAAACTAGTCATTAATGCAGTAAACCACACTTGTAACTTTAATGTCAAATAAAACTTTCTATTTCTATTTGAATCTGTTATACTTTTCAGGGTTTAGCGGAATGAGACTATAAGAGTTGAGTCTTATACTTTTTCGAAAACGAGGTCAAAAGTTCTAAATTTGTCGTAAGTTTTCTCTTACTTTATATCGAATGAGAAACTATTGTGTTTCCCTCTTAAACAGCAAAGCCAAAGTACAATATCTTTGAGTCTCTATCCTTGCAGAGACACAAAAGATTGTATCAGTAGTTGGTGTGAAAAGAGAAGCTTAATTTCCCTCAGACTTTCGATGTTTTATACAAGAATGAATGAATGATGAAAGAAATGAATGAAGGGATAAATTAGCTAACAGAGGGCACATTGCTTGGTCCATAAACAAATCAAATGAGAGAAAGGTTATGTCACAATCCATATCACTCACTCATGGAAACACGTGCTCTTTCTTACAAACCAAGATCCACTGGACAGAATATTCGTGTTCAATTGGATCTTGATATAGTTAGAGGGTACAATCCAATAGAAGTGTCTACTACAAGCAAGAATAATCACGAAATGAGATGATCAGTTTGTATGCATCATCTAAATCACCACACCTTAGAGAGTCAAGATCATCTAAGAATCTCGCTGTATATTACCAGAGGATTGTATTTATAGCCAACATGGCATCGGGTCACAATTAGTACTTCCAGTTCAATGTAGTTCTAGTCTATTTTAGAACATTTTTTCCTCTCTCATTTTGGTGGTGATAGAAGAGTTTTATTGGTGCATTTTTGGTAGGGATTTAAAGGTAATTGTTTATTCTTGAGAATATGAGCTTATGGTGTGGTTGTCTGTGTGTATTTCGGCGACAGTGCACAGTGAGTAATAAGGCCTTGGTGATGATCCGGAAGTGAAATCTATGTTCCATTGCATGGTGTTTTGTTTACAATTCAGCCTCTCAAAAAAATGTAGGTGAACCCTTGACAAGAACTTCACCGTGAAGTCATTTTTGAAGGTATTTTAGATTAACATATGATTTGTATTGATTGTCACACAGTGGAAAGTTCAGTACTGAGAAACAAATGTAGAGAATATATAGTAAAATTAATTGCGTTCTATTGCCTGTCAGGGCAGTATTGACTAAACTTTAAATTGCTATAAAAAGTTTATTATTAACGATAGACACATGAAATGTTCACACCTTGTGTATATTGACTGTAATAATTAAAAAATATAAATAAAATATAAAAAAAAAAATTAATTTAAAAAATTTTAATTAATTTTTTTTTTTAATTTAAAAATGAATTTTTTGGACATAAATTCACAGAAATGGTATCGGTTGGAGCTGACATTCATTGTTATTAGCAGCAATGTATTCCTATACCATATACAAGTTGCAATGGAGGATTTTTTTCAAAGCCTGTCAGCGATAATATCTTTAAATTCAGTGCCAGCACATAATAGTGACTGTAGAGTATGGATGATGGGTGTGTTGAGTCAGAAGGAGAAAAGAAAGAAAGTGGTCTTTATTTTAGTAGACCATGCTGGTATGACAGTACTGTCTTAAATACATTCCATCCTTCCTTCCATTCATTCATTCATTCATTCATTCATTCATTCATTCAGCTAGTAAGTCATTTCATGTTATTTTATATTAGAATTTATTTGTTTTGGTTTTTAATTTCTTTATTTGTGTCTTCATATTCAAAGAAAACTGTTTCGACCTCTCCATGGGTCTCATCAGGTGGTAGTAACACAGCTGCTTATAACATGCGTTGTGTTACCTACGGATTTCCCCACTACAGTTTTCCCTTCTGTACCATGTGTTCTTCATGGTGTCTTTGAGCACTGTCATTTTGCACATGGAATTAAGATAATCTTTTCAATCTGCTGTGTCCATTGGCTCCTGCTAAACCTCTGCATAGGAGTGATCGCCATTGGTGTCTAGAAGTCCTTTGCAGTAGTTAGACTTCCTATTGCCTTGCTGAGTCCTGTACCTCAGATGGGCCTGTATCATATTTCCTCGTCTTACTAGAATACGTTGCCTGGTTTGTGGATTCTTTTGATATAACTGATGGTAAGTGCAGTCTTTATCCATTGTCTCCAGTGATCTCAGAGTCCTTGTTGAAAGTTTCCCTCCCAAGTGTGTCACTTTTGTTTTCAGTGATGATCCCAGGCTGTTATTAAGTCTGTGTATTGTTGAATGCACTCTTGCCTCAAAGTTTCTGGAATAGTTCACATTTTTAGGTAATGAAACACTGATTGATCTGTTCACAGCCTCACATTTCTGTGTGTTTGTGTTCAGTCGCAGTCTTTCTACAACATCACAGGAGAGTTTCATTTTCAGAACTTCTAGCAGGATATTCTTATCATTTTCTGTCATGTTTAGATGAGTCACTTGATGAGGGCCCAGGTATGCTGATCGCATCCACCAGCTGTTAGTACTTCCTTCCCCACAGACCTTTGAATAATGCCGGCATTTTCAGCAGTCCCTGAATAACAGCGCAGAGTGACATCTAGTACTTGGGGAAGTTGACATTTAATTTTTGTAACATCACCACTATTGTCCTCCATCAATTGCTTGAAGATCAAACTGCAGCGTGCTTTAATATCTTGGCTGAAAATTTTCTGTTTCAGCCTTTTTCCTTCTCTTGTTCTTAATCCTGGAAACATGTTTTCACTAAATATTGCAGAATTACACCGTTTGAACAGTAAACGACCCAAATGGACGGGGTCCGACAGCCTTTCTACTTTCCACATTGGATGCAGAATGTTGTAAGCATCTTGGAAGCCAGCAGCAGCCTATGCATCTCCATCTGTTGTTGCATGTCTAATGAGAATCTCTTGCAGTACAAACGTTTTTCCCATTTCTCTTGCCATTTCATACTCAGAATGTGATGCAGCTAGTGACAGATTTGCTGTGCAGTCAACATGGCCTCCTGGACATTGCACATCAAAACTTTTCCCCTTCAGCCATGCTCCAGTCCAACACAGCTTGTTTTCTACTGTAGTTCCCACAATGTATTGCTTCTCTGTAAGAGTTTCACAAGCAAATTTCAACAGCTTGCGGTGAACTTTGACCAGGTTTCTTTTCATGTCCAAATCTAATGGCATTGTATCTTGCGTCAAAAGCAACATTTATTTGCTCCGGATGCTGAACACCACGCACGACATTAACCTGTCTGACTAGTTTCAGTTTGTCTATCATGTCCTTCTCATTGAGCTCCACAGTTGCTTTGCCTACAGTGTTGAAGGCCCTTTCCATACATGTTCTGCTAGGTGGCGGAATGTCAGTGGCTGCAAGCAAGTATCTAGCCCTGGTGTTGCCCATTGGTGTATCTTGTAATCCTGCTTGAAACATCATATTTACAGCAGCAGGATTTGGCCCAGGCTTATTTTTTTTATCTCCTCATACAACTTATACTCTGGTGACTTAAATCTGCAGTTTTTACACATCATAGTATGCTTCCAAGCAAGTCCCCATTTTCTTTCATTAGCAATATGGAACTCTGGTCTCTCACATATGTTGACTTGATTACCATGGCGATGAATGATATCATTCCACATCTCAACATTTTTTTTCATGCAGATGATACGTGTCATATCGTGCTCATTCAATTCTGTCTCTTTCTGGTCCTGTTTTGCTTTGGATGATGGTCGTAGAATTTTTGCAGACCCAGGTGTGCCATTACAGTCTGGTGCCTGAACTGACTGGAGACCCTCATTTGTTGGTTTTGTCACTGCTATGAGAGAGAACTTGTCTGCATCCATTCTTCTGGTCACTGGAACAGATGCAACACTGGAACTTGGTAGAGTATCATCAGTCAGATATCGGACTCCTTTGTTATGTGGAATATATCCAGGTTTAAAAAAAGTTGTCTTCCTCTTCTTGTACCCTTACATGGTTTCCGTTACAATAACTGCATGTAAAATACAAGAAGTATCCTCTCTCTCTCTTTCACTTATATACCTAGGAAAATGCATGCTAGCTTGGTTTCAGAGAACTACACCAACTCTTCAATACTATTGGAAGCCAAACATATGAGGGCTCCTCCCCTTCATGGGTGGAAATGATGTCATGGACTTGGTTAGTACCCCTAGCTTGCGTAGTTAGATGCTACCAGATTTCAGGTGTTTCCTTTGATTGACAGGCCCTGGTTTAATTACTTCACACCTGATGAGGAAAACCATTGATGTTCATGATAAAGGAATGGAGAGACTTTGCCACAGAATAAAATTTGTCAACTTCAGGGTTTACATTTTCATTAAAATTTAAGTTAAATTTAAATTTTCATCTAAAAATATGTATCATTTTTTTAAGATCGAATTTTCTAGGAAAGTTTAACAGTCAAGATTAATTTCTAGTACTTTCCAGATTGATGTTAGGACTAAAAACTAATTACAGTTTATTTGAAGTGTTTATCTGGATTAGCAAAATCACAATTAAACTTTAAGTTTTGTGCATTTTTGACATTCGGCTATTTGGAATTGGCTTGTGCTTGTGTTACAGTGGTGTCAGATAAAAGCCTGTAACTGTCCTATTCATGGATGAAATTCTTTAAAACTACGCAGCAGTATTTAAAAGACATCGATTTGATGACGGATGGAAGTTTTGTCCATGGAGGTGAAATAGTCTGACCCTGTCAGGCATCGGGTCACAATTAGTACTTCCAGTTCAGTACCCACGAATATAGTTCTAGTCTATTTTTAGAACATTTTTTCCTCTCTCATTTTGGTGGTGATAGAAGAGTTTTATTGGTGCATTTTTGGTAGGGATTTAAAGGTAATTGTTTATTCTTGAGAATATGAGCTTATGGTGTGGTTGTCTGTGTGTATTTCGGCAACAGTGCACAGTGAGTAATAAGGCCTTGGTGATGATCTGGAAGTGAAATCTGTGTTCCACTGCATGGTGTTTTGTTTACAAATTCAGCCTCTCAAAAAAATGCAGGTCAACCCTTGACAAGAACTTCACTGTGAAGTCATCTTTGAAGGTATTTTAGATTAACATATGATTTGTATTGATTGTCACACAGTGGAAAGTTCAGTACTGAGAATATATAGTAACATTAATTGTGTTCTATAGCCACATGCAAGCATGTTGACTATGAGAATATTTCGAAAGACACCAGAAACCATACTTACGCAGTCAGATTCAGAATTTAAGTTTCACTTTTGGACTTATTTCTTTCACCTCTATATCAGTATGCCGTTAATTTTATTTTTTTTAAATTTGTTATTTAACTAAATACAAATTCCTTCAATTCAAATTAAGTTTCTGATATATTTTAATTCGATGATGTATTCCTTCAAATCTTCAACTATTTCCGTGTTTCTTAACCACAGCCTTCAAAGCAGCTTGAAACAGAGGATAAATATTCGATGTTCATGCTAATGGCCCAAGTTCGAATCTCAGTTGAACCAGTTATATTCATTTAGCGTTTCCTTTAGCTTTGAAATATTTTCTGTCAAATGCAATATCAAATGTTAATTTGTACCAGGTATGTTTCAGTAATTTTCGCCAATGCCGATTTGAAATGTTTACAATTATTTTGCATTAATGGCATAATGCGAGAAGAGTTTCATACATATATGCTTGCCTTGCAAGTGAAATCTATTGATATTTGTTGGTGTGTCAAGGGAATTCTATTCTATGCTTTAAACAAAGTGAATAATTCCAATTTATAAGCAACGGAAATATTTGATCAATGAGAGAAAACTGATCGTGATTACCTATTGATGAATACTAATTTTTGTTAAGGTTTATCGGGGAGAATGGAATATTCAAGCCGACCAATATGTCTAAACACAATATGGCTGATGCCTGCCGGACTGTCTGCCAACTGAAACTTTTAGATCCAGTGTTGAGACGACGTACTTAAAACAATTAACTATTGTTATCAATTTGGAGATCTTTCTTGTATGTCCTATTGAGGTTATAAGTTGTGCTTGCTATATGAAAACATCTTTATGATTTTTCTGGCAATACAGTATCAAATATGAATCACTCGTTCATGCAATTCAATAGCTGATTTTATCTAAAACCATTGGGATTGTGGGAGTGGGGGTATCTTTTTAGCTGTTTTTTTCCCACTGGTTGATCTTTTTATGCCTGATTTAACTCTAAGATCTGACTCAAAGATTAGATTAGCTTATGGTCTGATGAGCTAGCTAAATGTCTCGATGCTTCTGGTTTATTTTTAGAACCTCTTCGGTGGATTGTATTGATTAATAAAGTAGATTTGCCACTTAAAAGTTCACTCAGTATAAACAGAAATGCCCCATAATATGCATTTCACTGTAACATTACTGACTATATCTGGACACTCAGTGGATGGTCATACTTCTCTCGTCTCTTCCTTTTCTCATTCTTTCGTTGAATATATGTTGTCCTCACAGTTACAGGCAATAAAAGCAGTCTCCTGCAAACTTAAATTGACATGTATTCCTTCTTTAAGAATCTACTTTTAATATGATACATTTTCTACCAAGTAAAGCATGTCCTGTAACGTCTAATTTCATTCAAGCTATTTCCAGCTAAATTAAAACTTCAGTATGAACCATTATTATACCACGTTCAGCAACCAACGTCTGTAACCTTTCTTTTGATGGAGATTATATGCTCAATGTCTGTGTTCTGATTGAATAAGATACAAATTCAGTAGGTAATATAAATAAGTAAGAGGACAATAGGCAACCTTATTTTACCCCAAGTTGTAAAGGAAACAATTCTGATAACGTTAATACATTGCCTGACCATAACTATACCAACAAATACATCCATTAGAGGAATGTTGGGCCCAGATTAGAATTCAAGAGTTTTGTAAACACAAGAATGATCTATCAAAAATCAGCCAGTATGGGGTGAGCTACAGATTCTATCTTTACTGCATTTCTAAATATTCAATAGCATCCAAAACCAAATATTTTAGCCATTCTCTCTAATTTAAATAGAACATTTTTATATTTCATAGGAGATAGACACATCTTGTTTTCAATCTCAGGATCACCCAATTCGAGCTTTCTTTCTTTTCCACATTGGCTCCTTTCACAATCTAACATTAATATTACATTTTCTTCTCTTCATTTCTCTTTCTTTCACATCTGAGTTTTTTATTATCTACATGAAAATTTAAATTTCCTTCTGTATACTGCCTTATTTTAATTCCAATTTTACATCAAGATCAGCTGCAAAATTATTATTCAATATCAGCATCCTCCACTGTGTTGATCTTTAAAAAGCTTACGATCAAATTTAACTGCCAAGTGATCTCAACAAAGCCATGGCTTAATTTTGATTTTCAATACACTTTTTTTTAGCCTTTCAGAGACTCAAAAATAATAAAGTCTACAGAATATCCAAGAGAAATAACTGAAGTGACATGGAAAACAACAAATGAAAATCATGCTTCAATCACTGATTTTAAAATATCATATCTTTTATGTGTATGTGTGTGTGTGTTTGTGACTTGGATTTTTAATGTAGCCTTAACAATTTTCCAGTCATATCACTACAATGTCTGTGGTGTGCTCGTTTATGGTGCTGTCTAGCACTGGGGCATCATGCTGCAGAAATGCAGCATCATGTCCCACCCAGTTACATTATCCTGACACCAGGTCGACCAGTCCTAAGACTAGCCTCTTAATGCTGAGTGCCATGTGAGGCAGCTCATTTGTATAAGTCTTTGGTATGACTCGGCCGGGATTCAAACCCGCAACCTCCCGCATCCAAGGCGGATGCTCTAACCGCTTAGGCCACTGGAGCAGTCCATATTTTCTTGTGAAATCCCTTTTAACATTGATGATAACCAAACAATAAAATCTCTCTCCAAAGATATTAAGCAAATTCGAAACAAGTGAAATCTATGTACATTTCACTGGAAAGCTATGCAGATTTCATTCAGAACTAAATATTCTAAATTGTACTGGCTCATTGCCAATGAAAAGATAAAACTAGTTTTCTATAACTATCATAATGAAAATAATAAAATCTCATTCATGTTTATAATATAACCATGCAAATACATGTAATAAACATCACTTTCTTCTTAAATGCTTCCTGTGATATGGCTTGGAAACAAAGGCCACACAAAAAGTACCTTTTCATTAATCAATTGCTTGGATACTCTAATGATGACAAACTTATCATACAAATTAATAACAGATTTATTCAACACAATAGAAAATTTTGATGATGCATAATAACTTATTGTATTTGATGATATTAAAAATGAATCATTGTAATATGAATAATCAATGACAGCAATATCAAATAAGAATCATAGTAATATAAACAATGAATGACAGTAATACAAACCAAAGTAATACAAACAATGAATGATGGTAGTATGAAATATCAACAACAATAATATGAAATATTTACAAAACATGAAAAACCCATCCACATTCATTTATTGTCATTGATAAACAACTTGATAAACTGCTATATAAACCTAAACAATATAGAAAAAGAAATGCCTAATTTCATTATTTACACATTTATATACCACGTCTAATAACATGTATGCATTCCATATATAGATTCCTTTATTATAACCAAGCTGACAGAATGGTCTTGATGTCCACATATTCCCATGCCATCCAACAGTTATTATTGCAACATAAACCCCAACCACTGTTCAAATACTCATTACAAATGTTCATCCAATATTCCAGTGCCTTCTTTGAGCTTAGACCCTTTAGGAGCTGAATTAGAAGAGACGGTTCAACCTTACGTGATTTCTTTTTGATTATTTGAACTTTCGGCATAGCAGATGGATTCACAACTTCAGTGTCATCTATTGCTGGTCGTTTCACTGATGGCTCTTCTATGTCAAGCTCATCCAAAAATGACAAATCTGCATACTTTCGTTTTTGGACCATTTTCCCCTCTTTTTCTTGCATGGAAGATGTATCTTCTGTAAACAATGATCATCTGTTTTTCAAGTCTGAAATAGAAAAGAAGTATTTTAATGTCAAATTATTAATAAAGTGGTAAGATTACTATAAAAATCTATGATAAAACTTGCAACTGATCAAATACACAAAAATCTGTAAGCACCTGGAACACTATCTGCAATACTTTAAAAAAATTAAAACTAACCCTATAGATGCCATGATGTCATTAAATCAAAGGCAGATGGTCTGATACTTCCAAATGTTCTTTTTTTAGTAAATATATTCTGTGGTTTCTTCCAATAGATGTTTGAAACATGATAAAATAATCTTACATTTGTGATCAAAATAAATAAAAGTTATTAAACTTATCAAAGTAATTTACAAATTTTGTACCCCATGTCTAGCAAAAGGTATAAATTATTAATCTTCTTTCATCTGACAGGAGATCTCACAAAAAATCAATTGTTTGAAAACCCATACAGGACAGCATAAATTTAATGACGGTCATGGACCATTGCCCTGAAAAGTATACTTAAAGAAATAAAAGAAGAGTAAAAATAAAGGTAAGTACCATTTATCTCTTCTTTCATGGTGCCTGGCAGCAAAATATCAGCAGAAAGAATGAAGAAATCCTCAAGGAATTGATCTTGATCTTGACCCTGTGAATCTAAGCTTGGGTTCAAACTGTCTGGACATACGAGTTCATACTGTTCATCAGCAGCAGGCAGGGTGAACCCTACAACTTTTTGCCTGAACCGTTAAGTAAAAATAAATAACAAAAAATAAGGGTCAAAACGATAAACCGAGCCTTCTAACTATATTATTACCTTTTAGTTTGAAAAACGAATAATAAATCTTTTGGGTTAGCTCATTTTTGTTACTTCATTTTTGACTTTTGCTTTAATGCGTTTAGTTTACTTACCGGGTTACTCAATTTTTGTCATTCACCCTTCCTGCTGCTGTAATTAACCAAAGATTTTATCTAGACCTATACGATATCTGGATCTTGGATCATGTAAATTTATTGTAATAAATCCAAACGGAACAGCTTGTGCTCGAGCAAAAAAGTTTTTGAACTTCATCATATCCATATCCCCTGAACACCAAGTATAATAAATATTCTGTAAAGTATAATTATCTACTCCATTAAACATTATTAAAATATTGCAGTTGTCTCTGATCACTTTAGGTATTTGTGTATATCGCTGAGTGACGTATATAACATCTGTATTCTTGTGTCTACCTCGAGAAAATATTCTAGCTGGATTTGTTTGTCTGTCCAACATAATATCATCGTACACCACTAAATTATTAATAAATCCATCTAGGTCATCTACAGATGGGGTTTCATCAATATCGGTGATAAAATCAACCACATCATCACCGTCTTCATTCAGCAATTTTGCATTTTCATTAAAATCTTTAAGTACTTTGTAACAGTGTTGATCATCTACGGATGGTGCTACTAAATACAATTTACTCCATTTTAACCATCGCATTATTAAATTTAATAATAGTTGTGTTTTACCCGATCCAGATGGACCTATTATAATCATTCTTATCGAATTTGGTAATGCTGGATGATGCTTCACTGGCTCCTGTTTTCGTGTCGCCGAAAAATCAATTATATCCATATTATTAATAACATGAGTCTATATTGTGTTCGATGTAGATTATCTACACCCACTACTGGACTGACAACAATAATAACAAAAAATAAACGACGTGCATTAACAGGTAAATGTGTAAAATGCGGCACGAAAAAATATAAATTTATCTCCATGTCTGATTCCCTGACAAAGTCAGGTACAAAGACAGGTGGAGATATAGCCGCTTTATTAGGAAAATTACCAGGAACTCCGTGGGCTAAATATGCCGGTGAGAAACACCTTCCTGGATATAATTATTGTGGTCCTGAAACCCGACTTGACATCCGACTTGATGATCAAGATCAACCAAGACCAGGAGAGTATCCAGTAAATAAGATTGATCAAGCGTGTCATGTTCATGATGTTGCGTATAAAAGTAAAGATTTACAACAAAGGCATCTCGCAGATGTAAAATTGATTCATGCATTAAATTCTATACCTAATAAATCTGTCAGAGATAAATTAGCTACTTTTCTAGTAAAATCTGCCATGAAAGGTAAAATAATGCTAGGGGCTGGTAATTAATTATATAAATATTATAATGGAATCCATTTATTATAGCCCAAGAGGATATTGGAGAGGTAAATCAGCTATTAGTAAATTATCTGAAGCAGCAAAAGTTTCACGTTCTGTTGCTGCAGCGTAGTTAACACGACAGGCAATATGGCAAATTTATCTACCACCACCTAAAAAAATTCAATATGCACATTTTGATGTCAGCGTCCCTAATGAGGTTCATCAAGCAGATATTTTATTTTTACCACACGATACCATTAGAATTGGTAAACGTCAGTCACGCACATACAAATACGCATTAACTGTCGTTGATGTTGCAAGTAAATATAAAGATGCTGAACCATTATCAACAAAGACAGCATCCGAAGTTTCATCTGCGTTTGAACGAATTTATCAGCGAGGACCTTTGTGATGGCCACAGTTATTACAGGTTGATCCTGGCAAAGAATTTCTAGGAGTAGTATTATCTTTGATGAAGAAACATAACGTTAAAATCAGACGAGGACATACTGAAATTCATCGTGATCAGGCAATTGTTGAACGATTTAATCGAACACTTGCCGAGTGGTTATTTGGATACCAATACGCAAAAGAGATATCTACTGACTTTAAATCCGGTGAGAGATCTCGTGAATGGGTTGCAAGGTTACCAAGTGTGATAACTGCACTAAATAATGAAATTACTCGTTCAACTTCCATGAAACCTTCTAATGCGATCACAAAAATATATATACCCCGTAGCGATGACAGACATCAACATCAACCAGTATTAGGTAATGTAACTGTAAGATATTTATACGAACCTGGCGAACTTGAAGGTGGTAAAAAAAGAGCAACTGATCCTATATGGAGTGTGACTACACATACAATTTCTAGTGTAGCTAGATCTACTGGTAGACCTCCAATCTACAGACTAGATTCGAGAGCCCATCAACGTGGATTTGTACGTGAACAATTACAGGTAATTCCTAAAGACACACAATTACCACCACATACAATTACATAACCAGCGCCCCGACGTCGATTACATTCAAGACAGGTCAGCATCACATTATCACGTATATGACCAAGATCACTATTAATTCTGTCTACGGTAAATTGTCTTGGATTATTATTCGAATATTGCCATAACATATTACAGTTACAACTTGCACAATTATTATTCTGTTGTGTTTTTAGTTTTATAATAAATTCAGTATCAATATCAAAGTCACGCTTATTTTTTTTATCACACTGCTTATAACCAGATAGTTTTTTCTTATTACGTCATTGCTAACAGTCTGATCATTATTTTCTATGAAATTAATAATAACCCTATGTAGTTGAGATATTCTTCTGACTCTAGAAACTGCAAGATAGACTAAATTCGACCATTCAATCCGATCATCTATAATCCAGATATTTGTATCAGAAATAGTTAACCCCTGTGATGAGTGAATAGTTATAGCATATCCTAACGTCCACGGTGATTTATTCATATTCAGCGCATTCTCAGCGACATTAATATCGACTAAAACAATATCATTCAAGACAAGATTCTGTATTCCACCACCAGGAATTTCAACATCAATATTCTGTCGTCGAGTATCTGCTGGGCGATAACACAAAGGTACAGGTAGATCTGAAAACTTTTCTTTATGTAACATAAATAATTTATTTTGTAGTTCATCACGAACTATTTTTCTACTTGCAACTATTAAATCAACGGGATTCCATAAATTTAGAAAATCATTCATAGAAGTCTCTGGAATTACTCCGCGCATTATTTCACATTGTACTCTGTCTGGTTGTAGTCTAATTAACCTTTTAAATTCCTTCAGAGGTTCATCAATAGCTCTATGGTCATCATTTATTTCTTCATAATAATCTACGTTATTCTTCAACCATTCATGTGGAGGCTGTCCAATAAAGGGTGGTGGTTGACCATGATCACCACACATTATTATAGCAGTATTCTTCGTCAATAACCATTCAAGAAATGTTTTTAATATTTCTAACGACACCGTGCATATCTCGTCCCATATAATATATTTAGGTATATATTTCTCACCCATTCGTTCGGAAGTCCATGTGTCTCCACACCATCTGAAGAAACTATGATAAGTACACGATTTTACTCCTCGCTCTTTTATTTCTCTGGCGAGTTTATGTGTCGGTGTCAAAACAATTATATCCGAATTATTATTCATGAATAATTTAATCACGCGCGTTGTTTTACCTGACCCTCCACACCCATTAAGATAAACGGTTTTATGTCTAGATACAGGATCGTATACAGATGGTGCTGATGATTTTGATATTTTATTATTATTTTTGTAATATATTTCCTTAATTTCAACGTCGGCAGATTCAGAATAGCTAAGTATATTTTCCTGTTTTATTCTCCATGACCCCCATTCACCATTACCAAGTAGCGGTTTTAATAAATCCGTATATTTTTTATTTATATAAAACGAATCCGTGGCGACTCTGACAGCATCACGAGGAAATCTATTTATCATAGACAGTAGATTTATAGAAACATGTGCCAACATAGATGATCTTAAATGAGTAAACTGCGGTGAGTCACCATCAAGATAACTCACAATTGTACCTAGTTTGGTTCCGTCTGACAAATAAGCATTACTCCGATTTATAAATGTGTTTTTTTTCGTTGTATCAGCTATTATAAAATCGAGTTCAGCATCGTCCATAATCAATCTTGTACAGTGTCTTTTATGATCATATGCTCCTCCTTGAGTAAATTTATCAATTATCTTTCTACCAAGATCTTTTGCAAGTTTTTCATCATGCTCATCTCTGCATTTACGTATATTATTAGTAATTTTAATAATATCATCTTCATTAAGATTAGGGAATTCTTTCCTGACATCATCAATATTAAATCTATTTGGTTCTGGTAACCAAATTTGTTTCTGTGGACTATATGATATAATGGCCTCGCTCACCTGTAAAGATATTAAAATTTCAACATCAAGCATATATCGCAATAGTACTATTGGAACCCAACATTTTTCTGAAAAATGTCTTCCAAACCAAGTATAAGTAATCGGATGGAGATTTTCTGCAAATTCGAATGATTCTACATGAGCAAATCCTGTTAAATCAAAATCTGGTAAATGTCCGTTTATTGCAACCCTGGTCATTTCGTGAGATGGATGTCCGAATCTCTTAAAGTATTTAGAACATTCTCCGTATCCAAGAAAACTTCCAGGATAACATGCTACCATATCGACGGATATAACGTCACTATAGTTGTATTTAGTATTCCATAATCCTCCGTGTCCATATTCTACGCAGCTTTTATGAATATCTTCAAAAAATTCCGATCGTGTTGGTTTCCATAAATTTTTCTCCTGAGCAAAATGAGCCGCTACGGATGGAACTGTAAAACAATTATTTAATAATTGTCTAACTTTGACATCGTCTGAAGTATACTTCAGCGCAATATTTTCCATTTCTACATTAAGAGATTCTATACGGTAAATATCACCATTAGGCCGTACAAACTGATCGTAATTATCATATTCCGAACTCTGGAATAACCAAACGGATACAGGGTCACTTTTACTGATATTTCTGATAAAATCAAATATATGACCATCATAAAATTTAACTTTTCTATCTCGTGGAAATACTGTTACTGCTGAGGTCCATGCGTGCGAATTATGATCAATAATATCTATTGGAGCTCCATTTTTTTGTGTATTTTGGTTTATATAAAATCTCTCCCGTCAGCGTTTTTACTGTTATTGGGAATTTCAATTTCTTTTCTAGTTCAGCGACATCTTTGATAGACGCTCCGGTATCTTTAACTGATTCTGCCCAAGTATTTATTTTTTTACGTCGTAAATCTGTTAAACCATTACCACATATCGCGTTTGTAAAATGTTCTGTAACTCGTTCAGCTACACAGTTTATTCTTGACTCTGACAGTTTCATAGGCTTTAGATCCCCGACGTCAGGTTTATTATTCAGCGGATATATTGCATATACAACTGCAGTAACTGGGTAGCTCCGTTCATAATATACCTTATCAATACCAGTCAGTATTCCGGGCTTAGATTTATTATTTAAGAGAACAATATTATTTCCTGATTGTATGTGTACTGGATCGCGCTTGTCACGAATAATCCAAATATTTTCTTTTGTATTTACAATAAATTTTATTAAAATAAAATATTTTTGATCATCAAGGTGATTAATAATTACTTTTCCTCGTTTGTCATTCATCATATTAGTAATATTTCCGACTCTGAATGTTGACCATGCATGAACTGCGCCATCGTCACGAAATTCATTTTTTGCTTCACGAATACGTTCGATTATATCCTCATCCGTTAATGCCAGATCTTGCATCAAAGTACTAAATTTATATTCTGATAGTCTGTCAAGATCAAATCTGGATATCTGAGGTTCAATTGCCGATAATTCCTCCATATAATTGAGACAAGTATTTAAATTAACATTTTAGTATATATATAATGATTGAAACAAAGAACAAATGTGTTTGGCTCAGAATTGGATATATTTCTCTTTGTAATAAACCGTGCGTGAACAAATACTGCGGATATCATGCACAAAGTATCAAAAATGGAAGTACAGGACCCATTCCGTGTATTAAGTGTGGTGTTGGAGTCAGAGGAAAAACTCAATTGTGTCTAAAATGTGGCGGAAAAAAATACAGGGAATTAAAACGATATTATGACAAAAAAAATACATCTCCAGGTAAATCTCCTATACAAACCGTAGAAGATTATCTGGTCAGATTTCAAAATAATGATTTAGACAAATAATATCATTATATAAAATGACTCAGACAAATCAGACTTATGATGAAATGATCGACAACGATATTATAAGAGAATTAAGAAAAAAAGCATTTCGTAATAAATACGAATTTGTAGTACATCCAGTATATACAAATTATGAAGCATCCCGAGATGGTGTGATCAGACACTGTAGATTGAAAAAACCAGTCGGTAGTCTTAATAATTCTGGTTATCTTAAATTTAATACTGGAAATAAAAATTATTACTCACATAAATTCATATTCGAATGTTTTCATCGAGTAGTTGAAAATGGGCTTGTAGTTGATCACATTGACGGAAATCCCCATAATAATCGGTTATCTAACCTGCAAGTTATTACACCTAGTCAGAATGCTGCACGCGGAAATACTGGAAAATGTAAAAAGTTTGCAAGAAGATCTATTAAATCCATAAATACAGAAACAGACCAAGAAATAACTTTTCCCTCAATTAATGCGGCTGCAAAATATTTTAGCATACATCCACAATCAGTAAAACATGTTGCAGATAATATTACTAGATCAGCATATTCAATAAAATACGATCAGCGGATAATATTTGAATATATCTAATTCTGTACTCTTAATAAATAAATTGTATATAGTTTTTGACTTTATATTTTACCTTCACCGTCGCTGCTCTCAGTGTCACTTTCACTTTTGACAGAATCAAATAATATAATCTTTCTTAATTGCATTATACGATTATCCACGATCTTCTTTTTCTCGTATTCACGAGACAGTTCGGATCTGACATTTTCGATCGAACGTGCAAGAGGCGCAAATAGCTTTACCTGTTTTTCATTTACCATCGCCAAGGATTCTAACATAGACTGATAAATTGATTTTACGAATTTATAATTGGATGGTAATGTGTATTTATTGTCAGTTTTTCTTTGTTTTAATATTTCATAATCGCATAATATTTTTTCAGGATCGAGATTATCAGATAGATTTATTTTGTTATGTTTTAATTTTTTAATAGCAGAAGTAATATCATTTATATTTTCTTGGTTCATTATATAATAATTATTTATTTAAAATAAAAAATATCAGTCTCTGAATAATTATTTAAAAAAATGTAGTCCCCATAAACCCATCAGATTAAAAAAAATATATTATTTCAGAATCAGATTATTTTTTCCCTTATTATATTAGGAAATATTTAATCAGACGTTCTACGAGCGTATATATAAATTAATATTAAGGGATTCTTGTCTTAGATCCAAAATATTTCCTGCCTGGTCAGTGAGTTTGAAATTTATTCTTGTCAGAAATGGATTATGAACTCGCAGGTACACGGGGTTAATTGGTTCAGACACAATTAGCCAACCTGGCGGGTCTTTAGGGCTAAATGAATATAGTATATACCCCTGTTCCGCAGTGGCACTGCGGTGATTATATTGTGAAAGATCTACTTGATAACTGTCATCAATTACATCACATACCAGATTGACTGCAATTGTTGTTGTTATATTAACAATACCAGGTGAGATATGGCGACCACCACCGTGTGGATCATTATTATATTTAAGAATAGTTGGTGTAGGTATTATTTTTTTCCATGAATCACATATTCTTTTAAATTGTTCATCAATAAGATCATTAACTGATTTCTTTAGCTCTTCAGAGTTAAATCCAGGAATTATAAATGTTGATAGTTGTTCTCGTGTAATTTTGAAATGTTTTAGAAATATTATTGTGAACAGAAGATTTAGTCTAACACCTCGAGGTGGACCGTCTTCATCAACTATATATAACTCTTTATACCGTCTATCTGCTGTTATGTTCACTAATTTTTTTTCTCTGTTAACAATAATATCATTCATAAAATCTAGGTCTGAAGCAACTTGATTCAAATGTTGTATTACTTCAATTATTTGATTTTTTAAGTCATCGTTGTAGGAAGTGCTAATGCTGGAAAATAAATTTCTTAGATAATTAAGTATACGTCCATGTTCAGACTTAATTGTACTAGCATATGAATTTATTTCATCAACATCAAGTACTATTATTTTACCTTTTTTACCATCAACTATTTTTGTAAAATGGGTTTCTGTTTTATCTATATAATGTATAACTCCATCACCAAAATATCGTCGCCATGGGTAAGCATTTTTTTCTGTTCGATATTCTGGAGGTTTTATAAATTTTTTAACATCTACGACAAAATCAGATCTCTGTGGTTCTGGTGGTCTTTGATAAACCGGTGGATCTTCAGGCCAACCTAATACTGATCTAATCGAACTTTGATAAATATCTACGGAGTAATCAGGGGAATTTATTTCAATAACCGCAGATAGTGTTGGTTCGTAGACAGTAATTGCTATTTTAGATTCTTTTCCTGTAATAGATTTGATTCTGCGTTGGAACTCATCATTAATCTGTTCTATTTGATAACTGCCCGTTGGAATAGAAACTATTTGCCAATCAGGAGTTCCATCAGACTTATTCTTATTAGCGAATATTAATGAATTATTTGGTTGTAGTCCACCAAATGGTTTTGATCTAATGTTGGGCCAGCTATAATAAACTCGCAATTGTGCTAATGCTATTTCTTTTGCAGGAATTGCGGTTGGAAAATTGACACTAAACTCAGGATTGGTCGAACTTAACGATATCGTCGTAGTTTTTGACGGAGTTGTATTAGTGACAATCTGCTGAAGTAATTCCCTGTCTGTCATTATTATTATTGTTGTTATTTAATTCATTAAAATCATTTGCGATCACTTTAAAAGCATTATCATAAGTTTTCATCATCATCGCGAATTCAGTATCAGATATTTCACCATCACTGACACACGAAGAAATATATAAAGATAATTTAGAACATGCCTCTACCACTGTGTGTAATTTAATCATATAATCGTGCAATTTAGCATTTGTACAAGTATGTATCTTTTTGTTTATAATACCTAGAACACCAGCAATAGTTGTTGATGCTGAAACAATAATGGTTATAATAGTAGGTGCTGTCATCGTCAATGTTGATAATAATAATCCTGTTCCAGTAATAACAGCAGAAACCGAGTAAACAAATACATCAACAACAACTATACGTCTTTTATATTTTTTTATTTTCTTGTTATAATAGTCGATAAAATTATTTAGTTTAGTGAGACGCTCACATACTTGATTGCATCTGTAACGTTGAACGTCAATGCGAGACTGAGGTTGATCCATTATTATTATATTAAGTGACTAATTGCGGTATTTCAGCCACAAATTCCATATGCCACCAATAAGGCACTGAGGTTATTGTTTGATCATATATTCTCAGTATAAATGTTTCTTCAGCATTTTTTACTAACAATATAAATACAATTCCAGAGAGAGAATCAGTTGAATAACGCAATATATAGTTGTTAATTATAGCAAATCTTTCATTACTAAATACGGACAGCCTGTAAATACCAGTAACTTCTGCGGTATATTTGATAGTGTTATTTTGTGGTGTCCATGTTGATTGTCCTGATGCTACTGTGTATACGATATTTTTAATTTGTCCGTGTGGAATTTTAATCAGATTAGTTTTTTGAACAATATTAGGTATTCCACTGGCAATATCATTAAGTTTCGTGTTAATGTCGGCTAGTTTTATGTCAACGGTTGGTGGATCACCAAAAAAATCTTTAATGAGTTTGTTTATGTTTTTACGAAAATTTAAGAACGTTTCTAAATTTTTATAAAAAGTAGCACTAAGTGTAGTCATTTCATCACCGATTGTTTTTAACGAAGTTGAAATAGGAATTTCCTTATCATCAACATACTTTTTCGTTGCAGCATCAAAATCATATTCCGGTGTTCTAAGATTATTAATGCCATTATTATTCATGTCGAGAAATGCACTCATTATACCGCCGTTGGTCAATACGTACTTAGATTCTTGATCGTCGACATATTTCTTTGTTGCGGCGTCTGCATCTGCGGTTGGATTTCCAATGTCGGTGATTTTATTCTGATTCATATTAATATCTCCTGTAAATACATCGCCGGATTTCTTAATATAATTACTGAGTGATGTACCAGAATCTTGTATTTTACCTTGATCGGCAAAAATAACTATATTATCAGTGACTGCAGTTGGAATTCTTATAAGAACATCTGATAGTTGTATATTACTCGTTTTTAATCGTCCTTGATTATCCTGAAAAACAACTACTTCATTTTGATCCACATTTGCGAGATTTAATAAATCATCAATTTCATTTCTGAGTTGATCAAGAGTTGCATACTTAGATAAATCAGCCTGTTGATGACCTCTACGGGAAGATCTTCCATAAATATCCACCATTATATTTACTAATGTCTGTTTAAATATGACGTCGTAGTATATTCATGTACAACTTTGTGGGTGGTTTTTGTTGATTTTGATATAGCATCAAGTACATTAAGTACTTCTCGACCACATATTGGTGGATCGGTTAATGTTTGTGTAGGTAATGTTGAATACCATATTGGAATATTTTGATAGCCGCTAATATACTTTAAGAATTCTTTTGGTGGAGCTAGTCCATATGAATCAAAATAAATAATTCCACGTGGATCAATTGCATAAGCGACCCAATGCGTGCCTGGACCAGAATTTTCATCGAGATTAATAATACCTGTTTCAATATTGTTTGGCTGTTTTGGTAATTGATCGCGCATAAAAACACCTCTGAAGTTTTTTATTTTTAATTTTGTAGCAGCATCTAGTAAATCAAAATTGGACATAGGAGATATTAGTAAATTGTCCCTGGTAATCTTAGGCCTTTTCCGTACCAGTGTGGGGTCCCTGGTAATCTTAGACCCCTTCCCTTTTTTTTTTTTGTGTTCGTTTTATTCCCTGTCCAGTTGCTTTCTTTAATGCCATTCCAGCAGCAGTTCCAACAGCACCTAATGCAGCTGCTTTTGCAACAGCTGGAGCTGCAGCGGCTATTAATGCTGATATAGCAGCAAGAAGTGGAAATATACCACCCGTCTTAATGATATCTTTAATGGCACCCGCAGAAAGATTAAGTTTTATACCTTTATTTGATTTTTTTGCTTCATTGAAATACCCGAGCTGACGTTCTGTAAGAGATAATTTATTTGAGCCGCTCATCTGATCTTTCTTTAGCAATATTTTTAATCCACAGTTATTTTTTGATGCTGATTGTATCTTTTTAATCTGACCAGGAGTCAGACTAACACTAACATTATTATACGACATTATAATATTCATAAATAATCTAATTACATGTTTTCTACTGGAGCATCAACAACTCTCATTCGTCCACCAGCACCTTCAAGTAACATCGATTTATCGCTGAATATGACAGCAATTGCTCTGTAATTGGCAATAGCTCCAATATCTCTATTAACATGAGCTCGAAAATGTATATCGACTACAGATTGTCTGGTTAAATCTAAATGTTCGAGCGAAAAATAATAAATTGGGTATAATGTTGTAAAATCCAATTGTGATATTTGTAAACCAGTATCAACATTTTGATCACGTCCCATGAACGTCATTAGACGGTGATATACACGTGCTACATGATTTTGATCGAAATTCAGTAAAATATCCTCGGATGGTTCTTGATGTCCATTTATTCTTAAGGAAACTTCGGAAACACCAAGATTATCAAATATCATAATACTACGTGTTTGATCATCCACCCGTGCAGCATCTTGAAATGCAATAAATATATGTCGTGGTGCAGAAACACCTTGTTGTGATGCTATTTGCCACGTAAATAAACCAGTAATATTACTCTGGATAGCATCTGTGGTCATTGTTAACCACGATAATGCTGATTTACCACCTTGATTCATAAAAGAGAGTAGACGATCTTCTTCAGTTATTGATGGAGTCATCACCGGCATCCACAATGAAAGTTTTGTAAGAATTACTTTGCCAGGATCACCAGCGAGTCTCCATAATGCATCGTTGTCGGTTGCTTTTCGTACAAGTACAACTGTATGCTTAGATCCGAAAATGACTTTTCTGACATTTCTACAAAATCCAAATATATGTGATAGTGGAATCACACATGAAAATGCTCTTCTTCCACCACGCAACATTGCTCGACGTGATCTAAATCCTAAGTTGAAATCTGGATCTACATTAATAATCATACTTTGTACATCCGCATTGGCGTTTCTAGCAAAATTTCTTGGTTGTCCTATTTCATATTGTCGATACTCTGGAGAATCAGTTGTATCCTTTGCAAACATCATTGATGGACCAGTTGATCTTGAATAATCATCACTATATCTTGCAAGACCAAGTATTGTTGTTGCAACGTCGACGTCCTTCTGAATAGATTCAATATTTTTTCCATCAATCATGTACGTTGCACTGTCAAATAATGCCATAATACCATTATTAACAAAACCGACATTAACATCGTCTCCATATGCTACTGGTGCTGCAGGATTAGCAATATTTAAAATTTCACCTTCTACTTCAATAAATGCTTCAGCGGGTAAGAAATATCTACTTGTATCCTGAACCTGTAGTTCGATTCGTCCACGCTGATCTGGAATTCGTGCGTCGTAAGAATAATACTGATAATCACGCACAGACTCATCTTTAAGTACTGGTGCGTCCATGTCAAATGCGGGATCAGATATACGTTTGAACATCTTTATTATATTTATTATCGTCTAAAACGAAGATTACTTCGGGAAGTGAGACCACTTCGGGAAGTGCTATCAGACTAGCAGTTATATTTTTTTCTTTTTCTGATAAAGGCACATCAGCCAACTCTGCTAGTTTTTGATTAGCAACTTGATTTATTATTTTACTGACATTTGCAGGCATTACTTCTGTACTAGGTAATTTTACAGGTTGAGGTCGGACCGCAGGTCTGCGTATTAATCGTGTTAATCTATCTTTAATCGCTGAAAATGCTTTACCAGCAACATTACCAACAGCACCAATACCTTTTTCACGAACAACATCAATAGCTTTCATTCCCAGTTGCTTTGCGATCGGTATTGCTTTTGGGGCTATCCTTCTAAATAGACCCTGAACAACATCACCTAGTCCATTTCCGTAGGTTGTCTTGTATACTGGTAATCTTGAATTTATTACCCTGACCATAGTTGGTCCACGTTGAGTACTATGTACGATCATTTTATTATAGTAATTGTATTTAATTACATACTCAGTCGCTGTAGTAGTCATCGGCAATTTCATTAATAAGAGACTGATAAACATCAACGTTCATGATACCGCCTGTAAATAATCGTCTACAGATATCGGCCGCTTCATTAATTATTTCTAGGGAATTATTACCAGCTCGTTTTCCTCCAATGAGGATTTCTAATCGATCAACATCAGCAAGAACATTATTGGGACAAGTAATAAGACCACTTCCTAAACCACTTCCAATTACGTTGCCAGAAGAGGTGTCTGACGGCCAATATTCTTCTTCATCCTCTTCCTTTTTGCTTGGTTTTTGTTGTTTTGGAGATTGTATTAATTGCTGTGATAGTGGTGGTAATATTTGTGGCAATTGTTGTTGGGGTGGTGGTGATACTTGTTGTGGTAGTGGTGGTAGCATTGGTGATCGTGGTAATTTAAATCGTGGTTGTTTTTGTGGTTTTGGAGATTGTGGCAATTGTTTAGATTTTTCTTTTATATGGTTATATACAGCCTCATCAAATTTATTAAAATTTTTAATATCTTCATTAGATCTAATTTCTGGAATACCAGTATATATGCGATATACATCCTTAATCCAATTGGCAGAGTTCAGAGATTTAACATGTTCTGGTTTTACATATCTTTGTCTTTCATAATATCCAAATGCGGCAATATCAAGTAATTGGTCTTTGTCCTTGATAGCAGCAATACCTTCAGGTGTAAATTTATCTATTATCTTAATTCTGGTTTTTGGTTGTCGTGGTTGTGGTTGTGGTTGTGGTTGAGCCGCTTGAATACGACCAGCAATATCAGCAGGTAATGTTTCAAGAGCTCGTTGTGTTGCCTCAGTTGCTGTAACAATTTTCTTTGTTGGTTCGACAATCGGTTTAAATAATTGTTTTGTATCCTCTTCAAATTCGACTTGAGATTCTTGTCGTTCTTGTAATTGTTGCTTGAAAGCATCACGAACAGGTAAATATTTTTTAATTGCTTCTAGTCGCTCTCGTGCTAATCTAGCTGAATGAGGTTCTCCGATGACAACCATATTAATAATATTTATAATAATTGTTTAAATTACAGCAGCAGGAAGGGTGAATGACAAAAATTGAGTGACCCGCGAGTAAACTAAACGCATTAAAGCAAAAGTCAAAAATGAAGTAACAAAAATGAGCTAACCCAAAAGATTTATTATTCGTTTTTCAAACTAAAAGGTAATAATATAGTTAGAAGGCTCGGTTTATCGTTTTGACCCTTATTTTTTGTTATTTATTTTTACTTAACGGTTCAGGCAAAAAGTTGTAGGGTTCACCCTGCCTGCTGCTTCATCTAGTCTATCCAATGCAAGTAGAAGTTCAAAGTCAAGGGCATACTTGTTGCTATAAAGACAAAAGGTTTCATGAGAATGGTAAGAAAAAATTAAAATTAAAGTAACATTTCAAGCTTAATGAAAGAGTGACAATGATGAACAGATCTGATATTTTACAAGATAGGCCATCTCTAATTCACATTTTCTATATTTTGTTTCATAAAAGATTTCGTCAATAGACAGCATTTTACTTAATAAGGCAATTAAAAACCATTACCAGTATAAATAGGGTGATTAAAATTATTTATGCCATAATGAGCCAGAAAGTTTGTATTTAATCTGACCACAGATCCAGAGTAAGACTACTCCTGAACAGCAGCCATAATTTTTCATTACCCCTCTCAACCTCATTAAAACATGCAAATCAGTTATCATTGGAATGAAGATTACATTTTCAATCAGTGATCTGAAATTGAAGATTTTTTTTACGTATATATACTTGCTCCAACTGGTAAAGAAAAATTATAAGAAAATTGGGATGAATTAAATTTGCTCTTGAACTGAAGTCTAAGCTTCTTCATTAAATGCCAACCTATTTCCAAAGTGGATTGCAAATTTTTGTAGTGGATTCAAGATCTGCTCAGCTACACTGCCCAGCACGATATACAATGGCTCAAAACTTGCCTTATCAAACATAAAATGTATGACTATTTTAACCTGTTTTTAATTGGAGGTGCAATGTAACTTACAAAAGCGATAATTTATTTACAGCAGTTTGAAAAATATGTACAGAGCTTAAAAGGTACTTTTTACTGCATACTATAATTGCACTTCTGTACACACACCTCACTCCATCCACAATATATGCAACTTTCAACGGGGATTTAGAAGCCCCATAATTTAAGATACATCAATTAAGTTTTAATAACACACAAAATTATATTTCCATTTTAAAACCACGGATATTAATTAACTTTAATTAACAAATAATCATTTTTAGCCTGCAATTTTTCTTATTAAAGTGAAACTTAAGGACCTTTTTGCTAAATGACTATTTATGCGTTTGCTTGCGTATATATAGTTTAGTGAATGAAGACAAGTGATTTCCCAGCTAGTCAGTGATATGAAAAATGTATAAATTAAACAAAAAGTACAAGCAAATGATGGAAGCAACAGCGCAGGTGCAGAGAAAGAGATCAAATATTAGAACTGACTGAATCAATAAACAAATACACAAGAAAACCGACAAATATGACTAAGAAATACATGAATACACAAATAAATATAATTGGTTTTCTTTACCTACGTCAATAGCCGATACTTCATCGTGTGGTACAGAAAACGTGACATTTAAACGAGTAGAGAAGCTACGAGTTAAAATATATAGTTTTGGTAACACAAGGAGAAATATATCTGGTATTTACGCAGAAAACTATCATTTTATTATATACCAAACTTGCAACAGAATAGAAGTTGACAAGATGCTACTCACTCTTCTGCTCATCACCCCACCCCACTTTTTGTAAATTCATCTCGCTTTCATCGGTTCATCATATAAATATCAGTGACTCAAGAGAACTGTAGGATTGGGTTGACTTAATCTGTCGCAGTAAACTATATTTTTTACATTTTGTAAACTATTTCATCATATTTGACAACATAGAAAGTCCAATTCAGCAATGCACACAGCCTGTTATTTGTCGTTGTCAATGAAGTAAGGGGAAATAACTTCAGATACGAACGGCGTCGAGTCCAATTTCTTCTACGCAAATTAATTTCCATGTCGGAAACCTAATGCTGTTGTTTGTTGATTTGTTTTAGCTCCAAAAGTGCTCATTTTAGTTGCTGCTCTTATAACTTGTGTAGGGACAAATAATCAAGCTTCCTGTGGCATGATGGAGACTCATGTATTTTCAAGAGTAAAATTAAAATAATGTCTTTTCACATATGGAGAAATAGGAATGAAATAAAATGTTTCACCTATAAGATTCTACGTTTCGTTCTTAAATTTATCATAAACAAGAGTAAACAAATAGAACAAAAATAAATGTAACATTATCAAATCAAAATAATTACTTACCAGTTATTATTCTCAATGTGATCCTTCATTTCGCATGTGGCCATTTCTCTCCGGTAAATTCAGAAAGTGAAGCAAACTTTGAGACAGCAAATATCAAGAATGAGAGGGTTCACCATTAAATACTGTTTAAGTCTCCTCATTTGAGGAAGCGATGAAACAATTACCTTCTTTATACACTGCATTCGACTGCACAGAACAATAAGCTTTCAATAGATCAGACACTAATCTCCCCTAAATACAGCTCAGTTTCAATAGTGCGAAGACATAATGAGCGTGGACATTAAAAGAAATGAGCTTACTATAGTAAGCTGACAAGAATAAAATACCAAAGCTACAATTTCGGCAAGTTGTTTGTTACTGATGATACGTCTACTACAATCTATCTATCTATCTATCTATCTATCTATCATTCTATTTTTCTATCTATGTATCGTATTTCAATCTCTCTCTTCGGCTAGCTCATCTACGCCAGATAAAAGAGGCAGACAACATGTAGGTAGTGGGGGAATCTTTTAAAGGTGCTCATATTTCCTTTTCAGCGAGCCTTGAGAAACAAACATTAAAATCATTGATCAAGGTTCAAAAATTTCATTTGGAATGAGCATAAATTTAAGATTCCATTCATCTCATGACAGAGAATACTGATTTTAATTTAAGAAAATGCAGAATAATGTAGGAAGAACATTTTCATATGCAATCTAATGCCTCGTTCTCCTCGCCATTCGTTTGTATGAGGTTATAACGTCATTTCCGAAATCTTAAAGTGTTATTATTACACGCGTAATATTGATAAATATTATGACGCGGATAGTTGATTCCAAATAACACAATAGTCAATAGTCATATATATAATATATATGCACGCACGCACAATAGTCAAGAAAGTTCTTTACGTCCTTCAACTTCATCAGATCATTAAGTTCAACCATATCATCTAAATTCAAAGAGAAATCTATTCCCAGTGTTCTAAATATGGCCATTGACCCGTTAATATCAATTTATGGACTTACTTTTTCATTAGTAATTTTTGTATTTCGGATCCAAATAGATTTTAATTTATAAACATTGTAGTGAAAACCTGATGCCGAGGGAAATTCGTGTAATATCTGCATGGTTGTTTCCAAGTACAAAGGAGAGACGTCTAATTAAAGCCGTCATATGCGTTCTGCCCTCATGTTTGAACTCCATTTCATTGTAGAAAATGCCTGTAATACATTTGTTCTTCTCCAGTTCTATTGCAAGAAGTTCAGTTCTTATTATAAATAAGTAGGGTGCTAAAGGATCTCCCTGGCGACAACCTCTTTCCAAATTGAAAATTGGGAATAAATGTCTAGTATTAGTGACACAACTTTTTGAACCGGACATTAATGGCACAATAGTCTCCCTTATTCGAGGATAACATTATAGCTAACTTGAGACTATTTGTGAACCTACTGGAATTTAACATTAGTGATTTAGGACCCCTGTGCCAATTGAACATGTAGCGGTGTATCCCTACTTACGTGAATGTAACATTACGGATGCCACAGTTATCCTTCACGGGAGTTACGTTAGTTAGCCGTTATAGCCCCATATATTAATTTAATGCTAATGAAATGATAGGGCTCATCCCAATGGAAATTAATATTACGGCATGTGTAAGACGGTATGCAGTCCTATTGGAATTTAACATTTGCTGTGTATGGGGCACTGCTGGGAGTTTGGCATCAGCTGTTTATAACTTCCTGTGGGAATTTAACATTACTGATGGCACTTTGGTCTCTGGGAGTTAACGTTACTGAGCCGAATTTGCCTACTATGGGAATTTACGTTACTGGGACGAAATGATCCTCTTTGGCAATGAATACTACGGCCATTAGTGGCGGATATATGGGCCTACGGAATGTAACGTTATTGGTGTATGGCCTCCTGTGAGATTTTAACATTAGTGGCTTTTAGTCCACTATGGGCATGCAACATTTCTGGTTTATGGTTTACGGCCTTCAGTGTAAATTCAACATTTGTAGTTTATAGTCTCATTAGCGGATTAAAGCCCCTGTAAGAATCTAACATTAGCCAACAATGAGAATTTCATATTACGGATGGCACTTATGGGATTAAACATTACGGACGTCACTACAGTCCTCTATCAAAATTTTAATAGGACTGACAGAGTGACAAATGCACCCAATGAAAGACAAACACGCATCGTTTTAGAACTGGAAAATAGTAAACATTTCAAGGTAAGATCCAATGTTGAAACATATTTGTTACCCTGGAAGTAACGTTGAAAATACTTTTATATATTTATTGACTGATTGGAAGGTTAAACTTTGTCCACGAACGCAAATGCAACATTACATCAACTTTATCAAAAGCACAGAAAGCTCTCAATCTAATTTCCCCAAAATAATATTGTTCATAGTAATAGTATTACAGAGAGACAGACAGATATATACAGAGAAATGGACAGAGAGAAAACATAATAGCAAAGACTTGTCCTGACTGATTTTGACTGAGTTATACCCATTCCAGACAAATGATGGTGCACTTTGCCAAATATAACCCTCTTACATCCTGTGTGGATGAAAATCCTATCCTATGTAGAACTTACGAAATACAATGGAAATTCCGTCTCTATATTTACACATCAATAGGTTTAACTTTAAGGTTAGTAATATACTAAATAACATCGAAAACTAGTCATTAATGCAGTAAACCACACTTGTAACTTTAATGTCAAATAAAACTTTCTATTTCTATGTGAATCTGTTATACTTTTCAGGGTTTAGCGGAATGAGACTATAAGAGTTGAGTCTTATACTTTTTCGAAAACGAGGTCAAAAGTTCTAAATTTGTAGTAAGTTTTCTCTTACTTTATATCGAATGAGAAACTATTGTGTTTCCCTCTTAAACAGCAAAGCCAAAGTACAATATCTTTGAGTCTCTATCCTTGCAGAGACACAAAAGATTGTATCAGTAGTTGGTGTGAAAAGAGAAGCTTAATTTCCCTCAGACTTTCGATGTTTTATACAAGAATGAATGAATGAGGAAAGAAATGAATGAAGGGATAAATTAGCTAACAGGGGGCACATTGCTTGGTCCATAAACAAATCAAATGAGAGAAAGGTTATGTCACAATCCATATCACTCACTCATGGAAACACGTGCTCTTTCTTACAAACCAAGATCCACTGGACAGAATATTCGTGTTCAATTGGATCTTGATATAGTTAGAGGGTACAATCCAATAGAAGTGTCTACTACAAGCAAGAATAATCACGAAATGAGATGATCAGTTTGTATGCATCATCTAAATCACCACATCTTAGAGAGTCAAGATCATCTAAGAATCTCGCTGTATATTACCAGAAGATTGTATTTATAGCCAACATGGCATCGGGTCACAATTAGTACTTCCAGTTCAATGTAGTTCTAGTCTATTTTAGAACATTTTTTCCTCTCTCATTTTGGTGGTGATAGAAGAGTTTTATTGGTGCATTTTTGGTAGGGATTTAAAGGTAATTGTTTATTCTTGAGAATATGAGCTTATGGTGTGGCTGTCTGTGTGTATTTCGGCAACAGTGCACAGTGAGTAATAAGGCCTTGGTGATGATCCGGAAGTGAAATCTATGTTCCATTGCATGGTGTTTTGTTTACAATTCAGCCTCTCAAAAAAATGCAGGTCAACCCTTGACAAGAACTTCACCGTAAAGTCATCTTTGAAGGTATTTTAGATTAACATATGATTTGTATTGATTGTCACACAGTGGAAAGTTCAGTACTGAGAAACAAATGTAGAGAATATATAGTAAAATTAATTGCGTTCTATTGCCTGTCAGGGCAGTATTGACTAAACTTTAAATTGCTATAAAAAGTTTATTATTAACGATAGACACATGAAATGTTCACACCTTGTGTATATTGACTGTAATAATTAAAAAATATAAATAAAATATAAAAAAAAAATTAATTTAAAAAATTTTAATTAATTTTTTTTTTAATTTAAAAATGAATTATTTGGACATAAATTCACAGAAATGGTATCGGTTGGAGCTGACATTCATTGTTATTAGCAGCAATGTATTCCTATACCATATACAAGTTGCAATGGAGGATTTTTTTCAAAGCCTGTCAGCGATAATATCTTTAAATTCAGTGCCAGCACATAATAGTGACTGTAGAGTATGGATGAATGGGTGTGTTGAGTCAGAAGGAGAAAAGAAAGAAAGTGGTCTTTATTTTAGTAGACCATGCTGGTATGACAGTACTGTCTTAAATACATTCCATCCCTCCTTCCATTCATTCATTCATTCATTCATTCAGCTAGTAAGTCATTTCATGTTATTTTATATTAGAATTTATTTGTTTTGGTTTTTAATTTCTTTATTTGTGTCTTCATATTCAAAGAAAACTGTTTCGACCTCTCCATGGGTCTCATCAGGTGGTAGTAACACAGCTGCTTATAACATGCGTTGTGTTACCTACGGATTTCCCCACTACAGTTTTCCCTTCTGTACCATGTGTTCTTCATGGTGTCTTTGAGCACTGTCATTTTGCACATGGAATTAAGATAATCTTTTCAATCTGCTGTGTCCATTGGCTCCTGCTAAACCTCTGCATAGGAGTGATCGCCATTGGTGTCTAGAAGTCCTTTGCAGTAGTTAGACTTCCTATTGCCTTGCTGAGTCCTGTACCTCAGATGGGCCTGTATCATATTTCCTCGTCTTACTAGAATACGTTGCCTGGTTTGTGGATTTTTTTGATATAACTGATGGTAAGTGCAGTCTTTATCCATTGTCTCCAGTGATCTCAGAGTCCTTGTTGAAAGTTTCCCTCCCAAGTGTGTCACTTTTGTTTTCAGTGATGATCCCAGGCTGTTATTAAGTCTGTATATTGTTGAATGCATTCTTACCTCAAAGTTTCTGGAATAGTTCACATTTTTAGGTAATGAAACACTGATTGATCTGTTCACAGCCTCACATTTCTGTGTGTTTGTGTTCAGTCGCAGTCTTTCTACAACATCACAGGAGAGTTTCATTTTCAGAACTTCTAGCAGGATATTCTTATCATTTTCTGTCATGTTTAGATGAGTCACTTGATGAGGGCCCAGGTATGCTGATCGCATCCACCAGCTGTTAGTACTTCCTTCCCCACAGACCTTTGAATAATGCCGGCATTTTCAGCAGTCCCTGAATAACAGCGCAGAGTGACATCTAGTACTTGGGGAAGTTGACATTTAATTTTTGTAACATCACCACTATTGTCCTCCATCAATTGCTTGAAGATCAAACTGCAGCGTGCTTTAATATCTTGGCTGAAAATTTTCTGTTTCAGCCTTTTTCCTTCTCTTGTTCTTAATCCTGGAAACATGTTTTCACTAAATATTGCAGAATTACACCGTTTGAACAGTAAACGACCTAAATGGACGGGGTCCGACAGCCTTTCTACTTTCCACATTGGATGCAGAATGTTGTAAGCATCTTGGAAGCCAGCAGCAGCCTATGCATCTCCATCTGTTGTTGCATGTCTAATGAGAATCTCTTGCAGTACAAACGTTTTTCCCATTTCTCTTGCCATTTCATACTCAGAATGTGATGCAGCTAGTGACAGATTTGCTGTGCAGTCAACATGGCCTCCTGGACATTGCACATCAAAACTTTTCCCCTTCAGCCATGCTCCAGTCCAACACAGCTTGTTTTCTACTGTAGTTCCCACAATGTATTGCTTCTCTGTAAGAGTTTCACAAGCAAATTTCAACAGCTTGCGGTGAACTTTAACCAGGTTTCTTTTCATGTCCAAATCTAATGGCATTGTATCTTGCGTCAAAAGCAACATTTATTTGCTCCGGATGATGAACACCACGCACGACATTAACCTGTCTGACTAGTTTCAGTTTGTCTATCATGTCCTTTTCATTGAGCTCCACAGTTGCTTTGCCTACAGTGTTGAAGGCCCTTTCCATACATGTTCTGCTAGGTGGCGGAATGTCAGTGGCTGCAAGCAAGTATCTAGCCCTGGTGTTGCCCGTTGGTGTATCTTGTAATCCTGCTTGAAACATCATATTTACAGCAGCAGGATTTGGCCCAGGCTTATTTTTTTTATCTCCTCATACAACTTATACTCTGGTGACTTAAATCTGCAGTTTTTACACATCATAGTATGCTTCCAAGCAAGTCCCCATTTTCTTTCATTAGCAATATGGAACTCTGGTCTCTTACATATGTTGACTTGATTACCATGGCGATGAATGATATCATTCCACATCTCAACATTTTTTTTCATGCAGATGAT